>VZRX01020711.1:2547-97023 GCA_013398075.1 Notiomystis cincta
GGCTCGGGGATGCCGGGGTTTCCCCTGAGGCCCCGAGCAGCCGCTGAACGGTCCCTTTCTCAGGGGGGCAGGGTGTTAATAAGGTCCCAGCGCAGCAGCCGCGCTCCCGGGCAGAGCTCCGCTCCCGGCAGAGGGAAGGCAGAGGACAGAACCTGCAGTGGTGGCGAACTCTCCCCACAGCGACCTCAGCCTGGCTGCCTGCGAGTGCTGAGAGGGCAGGAGCGGGCCAGGAGCGACATCCAGCCCCTTTCCCAGCCCAAATCTCACGGTATCGCTGCCCCTGGAGGAGAAACCGCCCAGCTGAGAGGGCAGCCAGCCACACCCTCCCGGGGAAACGCTTTTTGTCTCCCCTAAGTACCCGATCGTTATTGTCTCTTAGCAACAAAAAATGGGAGAAAATTCTCTAAGAGAGGGAAACAAAAGGAGAACACCTAAACCCCAACACCCACACAGACTTCAGCACATAAAGTGAAAATACCCTGCAAAAGCAGTTTTGTTCAGGAGAAGGGGAGGGGTAAAGAACTCCCTGACATCTTATTTGTGGGAAATTAGAGATTAAACCAAAATATAAAAGGGAAACCAGAATGGTTTAAGTGGGAAACCTCCAAATGGAAGAAGCAGTTGGGTTGTGGTAGTTTACCATCACACAAACATGTAATGTCACTAGACATGCACCTCTAGAGAACACATAAGCACAGAGCTATGCTCTCTCCTCCTGACCAGCCCCATTTTCAGGGACTAGAAGGCTTTCAGTTTGTCTTCAGGCCACACATGAGTTGGCATCAGACGTATTTGTCCCCTTTTTGACCCCAGCAAATTGGTTCATTCTATTTATGCATTTCTGATCTGTAACCCACAACAGAGGTTTTTGGCACTGTTGCTGGAAGGTCAGGGAAGGATCACAGAAGAGCAAGTCCCAGGCACAGAGCACTCACAGAGTATAATCCATCAGCTGCCTCTGCCAGGAATTTGCTATGTTTTGAATTCAAAGAATCTCTTTCAAAAACACAAAACCCACTCAGGCATTCCTGCCAGGATGGCAAGCTGGCGGCCCAGAGCTGGTGGAACAGCACAGGGAGAATCCCATGTTCAGACAGGGCAGCCAGCCTTACAGAGATGCTCAGCCACAAGAGAGGAGCTCTTGTGAGAGGAGATGGGGAGCAGGATGAGGAGAGATGGAAAAGGCAAATTCATGCATTAAGAAAAACATTCCCTGGATTTCTTTCTCCCCCCAAGGCTGCAAAAGACATTTCAAAACTCAGACCCTTCTTCCATGAGGTGCCAGTGAACTGGTGATTTCTGGCAGTGTTTTGTTGAAGTTTTCAGTAGGAGAGTCCAGCACATGTACCAGAAGACAGGAGGTTCATCTAGGACGACAACTTTGGTCCTGAGCCACTGTGAAACAAGTCAGGTCATGCTGAGGAACAAGAGAGAACTACATGAGAAAGAGCCAGGAATATCAACAGCATAGGGAAAAACACACCAGATGATGCTACCAAATGCACATTCTCTTCAAGAGCTCCCAGGTAAACTCACACATACATGCTGGATATCTAAGAAGATGCTGTGGGAGAAGGTGGAGGAGAGCTACAGGGATGGATTTTCAAACAATAGAAGAGCACCAAACTGGAAGAGATGGCACTTAAAGAGTTTTCAGCAGTGCTGTTTCTAGAGACTTAATTCCCAAATGTCTGAAGAAGATGAATACAGGGGCCAAGAGCTTCCCTTTGCACAAAGCAGGTGTGTATTTAAAGAAGCAATAGCAGAGAAGAGCTGGGTTGTGCATTCCCCACTGGAGACAAACCATGGCATTGTTTTTCAGTGCTCAGGTTTAAAAAAAAAATCCCCTAAACACGACACTTCATGACCACTCATCTCACTAGGCAGTACCAGAGGATTTCATCATTACAATCACTTCATCACAGGATCAGCTCCCCTGCAGCTTCACACCCCATGGTGGAGGACTGCCCTTCCTGGGAAGGGACAATCCCCACGGGATAAGAGCATTTCAGAGAGTAGGTGCACACCTCCCAATCTTCTCGAAGCACAGTATTTTCTGAACACACACGAGTGACAATACAAGAAGTAAGTATGATGGTGATTCTCCCTGGATGGATAACTGCATCTTCTTCCCTCTGGAGGCCCATCTCCAGATATAAACAGCCAGGTGCTCCTCTGACTGTGGCGTGTGCGATGTCATCACTCACCCACTCACATTCTGACACGTGAATAAACTTTCCTGCAGTTTGTGTTCCTCAGTAACCCTGCAGTGGTAGTCATGGTAACAAAACTGGGGTCCTTGGCAACACACCAATGATGCTGCAAATCTACGATGACTAATCCTAAAAGACTAATTTACAGAAGTCATTTAAATGCTTAAAGATATGCAGGTCACTGCAGGAGGTGATTTAATGGCTATGGCATATCTGGTGGTGAAACAGTTGTACAGGAGGAAGAGCCAGGGCATCTTTTGGCCATAAAATAAAGTGGATTTTTATGCAAGATGTAGACTGAAGATGTTTAAAGGAAAGCACAATTTAAACATAGACACAATAACAAACCCAGCTGATTGCCAGTCAAAGAGCTCGTCAGAGCTTCTGATGAAACAGTGTTTTAAATAACAATCCCACACAACGATATCACTGCTACAGTACTCTCTGGTTTATTTGTGCCTATTCAGAATGTAATGAATGCTTTCCTCAACCCATCTTGCCCATAAGCATAAAAAACCATGATGCAGCAGAGCCAACTCCCCAGACTGGCCCCATTAAAAGCACACTGAGGACCTCCAGTGCAACGGTTTCCAGCCTTCCAAGGACAGCCAATGGTCCAGCATCTGCTCCATGCTGGCTGCCCCTGTGCATTTCCCATGGGGAAGCATGTGCAGGACAGTGGATCTTGTTACCTGTTCAGTGTTTCAGACCTCCAGCTTTTTCCTGGCACTAAAAGATTTATGGTCATGTCCTCAATTAATATGCTGCTGTTGTCACCAAGGGAGGTACACCAAAGTGAGTGTGAATTGCTCTAACTGTGCTAGGCTGGACCAGCAACACAGCAGTAAATCCACTGCCTCTTTTTTCCACAGCTTTTACATTTTTCCAGCTGTCTGCCACCTGTGATCCGACACACACAGAAATGGAGAGTGGTTTGTACTCACACACACCTCAGCAAAAAGCCTTTGTATAGGCTCTCTCCCTGGCTTTATACAAATAAAGAAATAAGCACTGTACACCATATCTTACCCCACAGAAAGCAAATCATGCTGGCCTGAGTCTGTAGAGTCCTAAATCTGTATCCCAGAGTGCTAAACAATTATCACTCGCCTAATTCGCTGTGGTTTTGAGTAAGCATCCACATCACTCAACAACTACCAGAGACAAGCATCAACACACAAGCAGGTGAAAACATCTGATCACACATGATATGATTTCTGTGTCCTGATGCTCTGCTTTACCCACTGCCCTTCCTACAGAGGCATCTTCCAGCAGAAAGGCTTCCTGCATGTGACCAGGAGCTAGGATGTGAAGCACATTCATGTGGCACAAAGCAGGCTGCTCCACTTAAAAGCAAGCAGGCAAAAATACTTGTTGGGTAAAATCTTAGTTCTACTTATGAGGATTTCCCCCTTATTAAAACTTGACACAACATAACTACCCTTGTCATTGCAGCTGACATGTAGCCAATGTACACACAAAGCACCACTGGTTCCCTTCATCAGTTTGTCAACATTTCTGTTCCTGCAGAAGAAATCGAGTTTAACTGGGAGTTACATGCACTCCCACTTCATTCTGTTGCTGTAATAAAGCAATAGCAACAATAACTATGATAGGCACTAATGACTTCTTCTGCACCTTCAAGAACAAAATGTGTCACTTGATGTACATAATGCTTGTGTGAATGCAATCACAAGATGCTTCTTGCATAAATTCATGCAAAACAAATATTCTGTGAGTCTTGAAGACAAGACTAAACTTTTGCTCTTTGGAAAAACAAAACCTTTTGCTGATTCCATTTGGGGATTGAGTGATTCTGGGGGGCTTGGACAGTTCTCTCCTCACCTGTTATACCTGCAATGGAGCCATTGTTCATTAACAGGATGCATCTGCTGTAGTAACAAACCTGAATGCAGATTTATGCCATTGATACTAGCATCACAGCCTTAGTGCTTAGGTACAGAACAGTACCATGACTTCCCAGAAATGAGGAACAGAAATGGCAATGCTTTACATCAATTACAGCACAAATGGGAGTCTAAACCCCACTTTCTGAATACCTCTGTGTGAAGTTGCTTCGACCACAGCTCAGCGTCACCTCTGGTGGTACATGTCTACTACCCTGCTCCTGCACTGTCATGAGGCTTTAGTTAAAGCACTCACACAATTCTGCAATACATTGTGTTATTTACAATATTATAATGCTCTGTGCAGACTGAAATCCTGGATATAAAGAGGTTTTTTGCTCATGGATTTTTCAGCCAGCACTATTTAGGCTTCTGTTGTCCAAATCAACAAACCTTGCTGGGTCCCTATCAGTGGTGCTGATGTCTGGGTCACTTTCAGCAGCCTGTCATGTTCCCTTGTGTCAAGGGGACCACAGCTGTCACCTCCACACTGTGCAGGGCATCACAGCTGGTGCCTGCTTCCCTCCCCAGAGAGGCTGCCACTGCCCTCAAGCCCTGGCCAAGGCACTTTCATCGTGCAGCCCTGCTCAGCCTGGGCTGCCCACTCTGCCTCTGGGAATGGTACTCTAGGTTCTGCACAGCCACATTGACGTTGTGCTGCAGAGAGGAAGGGCAAACCATGGTCTGCATCACACCTGGGCCAGCTATGGGCATCTTGGGGTGCCCATTTCTGCAACTGTAGTCAGACTGGGCATTTGGGCATGATGGCAAGTCCTACTGGCAGTTCAAGGGGAGGCTTAAGGATGAAAGGCAAGGTACTTTTAGCTGCAGCTCAGCTACAGGAGAACAACTTCCTGTGAAACACTACCTATGAAGCTGTCAAGTTCTCAATGTCTGCTGCAAAATCTAATCCCTGCTATACTTTACGCTCGGCTTCTCCTGAAACCCAGTGTCTGCCATAGACATTTAAAGCTCAGCTGAACAAAGCATTAGGAGAGAGGCTCTATGGAGCAGTGGCATAAGCAGTGGGGTGTGCAGAGAGGTGACCTGAAGAGGGATTTACCATTTCTAAAATTCCAGTTGGAAGAAAAAAAATCAAGAGCGGAGAAGAAGAGGGATTAAAGACAGAATGGGTTGCTGTGCTACCTAGGGGACTTGAAAGCTCTTCTCAACATCTG
The DNA here is from genome assembly GCA_013398075.1 of Notiomystis cincta. NCBI lineage: Eukaryota > Metazoa > Chordata > Aves > Passeriformes > Notiomystidae > Notiomystis > Notiomystis cincta. The sequence goes on from VZRX01020711.1 coordinate 7,846, forward strand.
CAGAAGGGGTTGAACCCAGAACCAGAAACCCTGGGATGACACTAGTTAAATGCTTCAATGAATTGGAAGTTATCTTTCAGTGTATTTTTAGTTGGCACCAACGGACATTACATAATGGCTATTATGTAACAGCACTACAGCGACAAATACTGTCTTTTGGGCTTTCTGTTTGGTTGGGTTTTTTCTTTCTTTCTCTCACCCTCTTTTTCTTCAAGATCTTCTCCTTAGCGGAGGATTGATCAATAATTGCACTTTCCATCAAATGAGGCAGGCAAATCCTTAAGAGAATAAACAAATGGAGTAAAAGTATTGCTACTAAGCCTGTGAGTGCTTCTCTCTTGCCCAACCTCAAACAGAATTAACTATTCCCAGAATAGAAATTCCACTAAGGCTTCTCTGTAGTTTAAAGGGACAGGCTGTGATTCTGTGCAGACATTAAATTTCTCAATACTGTTTTTTTTCCTCTATCTCACAGTGATGGTTTAGAAGACAAAAATAAGAGAGTGGGGGAGAAGCACTACCTAAGAGATACTGAAGAAAAACTGAAAGGTTTTTTATCTGCTGGTAAGATCATTGCCCATTGGTGCTCCTTTAAAATCTTCTTTGGCATATTTTTATCTTTTCTTCTTAACAGCCATACTGGCAGAGCAACAAAGACTTTTGCTTCCAGACTATGTGCTACATGAAAAAGAGAAGAAAGTTTCCAGAAGCTAGAAATATTTCCTTTCCTACATTTCCTATCAGAACCTAAAGAGAGCCAAAGCAGGCACACTGCCTCTGAATGCAGAAATGAAATCAGTTCAGTGGTACGCAGCAAGCTTCCGTATCACATCACCCTACCAGCTTAGGCAAGGGCTCTCTGTGCTTCTGTAATCCCAGCACAGAGCTTCCCTGAAAAACACAGCACCACCAGGACTACTGCTTTTCTCATGCTGGTCCTCTCCAACAAATGAGCTGAATCCAGGAAGAGCAAGAGACATAATCTGACAAATAATCTCTTCTTTGCTAGCAAGCTGCTCCCTTCTGTTGTTTCTCTCTTCCACCTCCCTAAACCTGGAAATGCCACTCATGCTCTCCTGATCTATAAATAAACCAAACCCTGGACTACCTAGATGGGAAGGCAGCGTGCTGTGCACTTAGCTGGTGTCACACACAGGAACAAAAACAACCCTGGGAGAGTGGAGAAAGAAAAAACACAAACAAATGTAGCTATTTGGAGAGCACTGTGTCAGCTCAGGGAAAGACTCCTGGGCTTTAAAAGCCATTGCAGCCCACAGCAGACCCTGCTACTGACAGCGGTGCTCTGAGGGGAGCGACTGCAGGCCAGTGTGGAAGCACTGCCTAGCAGGGCTGCTCTGTGAACATGAGCAAAACCCCAAGAAAGCAGGACAAAGAGGAAGCAGAAGATCTGAAAACCAATTAGCTGGCCTGACAGTGTTAGTTCTGGACTAAAGCACTGCAGTTAGGGGAGAAGGAATAGCATACAAAAACTAACCAAATGTGCTAAGATATATTATTACATGGGGAACACTGCCTTGTTTTGTGGACTTCTGCCACCTAGCTATTATGATCTTCAACAATTAACTTTGGAAAGAGGAAATTCGCTGGAAAAGCTGGCTTGAGAATTATTTTGAGCTGTGAAGGCATGAATGCATGAGACTTCTTCTGCAAGTAGTCGGTGCTAACCACAAAGAATACAGTCCATTTGTCATTCAGGACTGAAAATATTAAGAGAAACAAGTGTCAAAAGCAGTAGGTTTGCATTTGTCCTCAATTTCTCCTCAATACAAACCACTAAGGGATTTTACAATAACCGATCACTTGTAGCACTGAAAAATAGCAAACACATTGAACTGAGACAAAGGTTCATGGTTCTCAGGAGAAAGACTCCTAGTTAATTTCAAAGCTCCTCCCTGCTGAGCCTCCAGGCCGGGATAAAGGCCCTCGACATGGCAGCAGTGGTGTTGCTGCTGAGTGTCCTTCTCAAGATCAAAGCTCCGCAGGCAAACACGGCACAAGTGCTAAACCCCTTGTTAGTGAACCCTTCGGCATGGCTGCACTTAGACAGCAGCAGCTTCCTCATGCATGTATGCAAAGCAGGGGGAGAAGGCATCCTCAGGAATGCCCAGCTGAACAGATGGAGGGGCACTGTTGCTGCTGCAGCACTTGTGCCGGAGTGGCAGCAAACAGCCTGTCCCAGGCAGCGCAGCCACAATGGGAGCACGCCCGGGCCTTTCCTGCCTGGGGGAAAGAAGAGGATGTTTCATTTAAAAGGAAGGGAGGAGCATACAGACTGCTTGTAAAAATCAGCTTTCACTCTGACATACTCCAATTTTTGCCAAGGGAAACCAGCTGGACTTTGCAAGGTCATCTCAGTGGACCCAAACATGCATTCCCATTCCCACCCAGCCTCTCTGCACATACCTTTGTGACAGCCTGACATACCAAACCTCTCTCCTGGGAGAGCAGCAGGGTTATCCCTCATAGCCTTGAGGCATAATGCACTGAGGTTCAGTTCCATGGTGTTTCTGAGCTCTTTGGTTTCTTACTTTTAAGAGACTTCCAGGGAAGTGCATACAACAGGTCTGTGAAGAATCCTACTAACCAGCTGCATGTCCAAGCACGAGCCTCTGCAAACATGCTGCTGCTGCTGCTGTGCAAAAAAAAAAAAGCCAACTCCACTGTAAAGACTGGTCCACTGGATTTAAGATGGAATTAAAACATATTTAACTCATATAAGTAATATGTATTAAATTTAAGAATAAAATAAAAAGTCTCAGATCAGCAAAATATGAACCATTAATCAAACAGACACTCTGAAAGACTTCACTGTGAAGTCTCTAGTGATTAGCCATGGGCCCTCAGCCAAGGAGGCCTGTGAGCTCTGTTTCACTGACATGTATTTTTAAACAACCTCCAGCAAAGAGGAGCTCCATTTGGGGCACAGAATACCAGCTTAGGGGGCTGGGACCAGTGTCTGCCACAGATCATCTTGCAAAGCATCTCACTGGATCCCAGTTCTCCATCTAAAAGACTATGCCCTGCTCCTAATTCCTGCCTAGCTTTTACAACAGAACCTGCAGAGCATAACCGCCTCCCTCCTACACTCACACAGTGCCCTGCTGTCCCTGTTGGTGATGAGAGCTGTGTACATCTGTAATATACACCATTCAGACAAAAAAACCCCACAGCTGAAAGATCTTCAGGTAAAATACAGCCAGTCTATGGCAGTACCAGTTAGCCCTATCATTCCCAATTGCATTTAATGCATGATCTGAAATCACCCAGCAATAGAGAGCCTGCAGCCTCTTTAATAGCCTATTGATTACATGTATTGCACAGTCCCTGATGCAAACTGCTAGAAGCATCTCTCAGACTGCATTAACATCACCTGCTACTCCAGGTATGCTGAAATCTGCCTGGGCTAGGTAAGGAGAGCTGACATTTCATCAACCTAGTGGCCCTTGCCTACTTGTGCTGAGCACAATATGTATTAACTTTTCTGTTTGCAAATTGCCCAGAATGCTCCAGAGACAAGAGATTACACTGGTAACAAACATAGAATTAAGCTGACAGTTTAAAAAGATTAGTAAAATGTTGCTTTCCATTTAAATTAGAGGGAATAAATGATTATTTATAAGCCAAGAACTTCCCCCATAGAGTGTTTACTCTATCCTGGAATGCATCAAGAGGTATCTGCATTACTGCAAATCCTCATCAACAGAAATGCAAATGTTTAGAAAGAGGGAGAAACAGAGGAACAAGATGATCTTTTCCTTCCATCCCAAACCATTCTAAAATGGAAAATAACACCACTTAAAAGGTTTTTCACATTGGTCTGTATGAAAGAAATTGGGCAAGTAGTGCTCATCTAAACTCTGCCAAAGCAGTAACCACTTAAAAGGCACAAAAGCCCTGCAGCATGGTGCTCAGGACAGGAGTGGGCTGCCCAGTGCTGGTCCCAGGGGAGCCCAGTGAACTGACCACTGCTTGGCTGGGAGCAGGCAGCAAACTTCTCTTCTGTTCTGTCAGAGCCACCACTTCCCTCCCTGACAGTGACAGTGGGGTTTCAACCCCAGAGTCACTTCTGCAGCTCCCCGAGACCCCCGAGCAGAACAAGGCCAGCCCAAAGGATGGCTGGAAGGGCCAATTCTTGAGCCAGAAGCACCACTGTGGCTTGGCTTCTACCTGCTCACCCTGCAGGACATACCAGATGGGGAAAGGAAAATCCTGCAGAGGAAGGTGAGGTGCTAATTATAAAAAAAAAGAGAGCAAGCAGAAAAGCAGCATCAAGATATTCTGCATGCCTCACCAGCTGAGAGTGGGTTGATATAACATGCAGGTTGGTTTTAAATGCTTGCACGATGTAAGCTTCTAATCTAAGTTTTTACTGATCACTCACACCAAATGGAGCAGAAACAGCTCTACTCCAAAGGGCCCTGCACTTGTTTCCAAGAGATGTTTCTTGCCCCCAAGAGTTTAAATTTCCATATAATCCAGAGAGACCGTGGGTATAAGCAAAAATGCATTGTCTGCTTTCACAGCATGAGAAGCAAAGGAGAGCAAAGAAGGTAAGTAGAAACAAGAATAGTTTATGCAGACATAATCCAACAAGTGTGAAGTGGAACTTCACTGTACATTGCAGGCAATCAAAAGCCAAAGTCAGTGCCATGACAGGGCTTAGCAGAAGCTCAGCACAAGCTCTCAAGCAAAGAAACAAAACAGACATCTTCAGAATAAACACAAGTTCAGAAAGAACTGACTGAGAGAGATGATGGATGTCCCAGAGAAGGAGGCTTACAAAGTGATGCAGACTACCACCCTGCACCCCAGCTTCACCCTGTCCTTCAGAGCTGGTCAGTCTATGGGCAGACACAGCTTGTCAGGGACTGAAATGGTTCATGCCTTTAACATTGTTATGAAGGAGTTCTGTCCATCATAGCAAAAACTGTATAAAGAAGCTACAACCACAGAAGCCTCCTTGAAGATGCCTGACTGGAACTTTGGACTGTAAGTCAAGCCACCTAGATAAGATAAAGGGGACACTACTGTTCAATCATCTCAGGTCTAGGGAGAAACAAACAAGGCTGAGGGAAAGGAATGCATCCACAAGAAAGCCAAACCCAGCAGATGCCATGAGAATCATCTCTGGCTGGGTTCATACAGAAGCCAGGTTTATACAGCTTCCCCTTGAAATAAGGGGGGGAGAAGGAGGTTTCAGGTGAGTGACATAACCTCTGGTCAGAGGCACTGAACACCCATCCTCCCTTACACAGACTGGCCCAGCTGTGGAGCCCCCAATGCTGCAGACCACATCCACGGGACATTCACGTGAGAGGCAGATGAGGGGGTGTCATAATCCATCAAAGATCCCCCAAAGCTCTCCCCAGACTCACTCTTGAGGCTTTGCACCACAGACCCGCATGTGATGCAAAATGATGCAACAGATCCACAGTGCTGCAAGAGACTGGCCCCCAACCTGGGGGAGATACCAGGGCATTCCCACCTGGCCTGAACATGTATTAATTAATCCATGAGATTCTGTGCTTTTTGGGGCACCTTCAACACCAGCAGACCAGCTGGAGTGGATCAGTGGAACATCGCTGGGATCCAAGGTGATATTTTCTTTATTCTCTCTCTCCTTCTGTTCCCCTATCTCTTTTCTACTTCTTCCTCTTCCTTTTTCTCTGTTTTCCTCTCTCATGTTTACTATTAAATAAAACACTATATTTAAGTTAATATTAAATAAAAATACTACTGATCTTGGCATATGGTCTTGCTTGCACCTTAATTCAGGCAGAGGCATTTCTAATAACTTGAAAACTGGATCATGACACAGCCCCAGCAGCACTCTTACACCTCAGCATGCCTTCAGCTTAGACTCTTGCCTTCAGGCTGTCCTCCCCAACTCTGTTCCCAAAGTGCTGCCTTGACACAGCTAACCTCTAATTTGTAAGAATGAGAACTGGACCTCCAAATCTTGGGTCCTAGAAATAAAAGGATAGATAACTTTTTCAGCTCTGCTGTGCCCCACTGTTGTTGTGAAATGCCATGGGACAGCATGGAATAAAAGAAAGCATAGAAGAGAAACATCTCACAGAACAAAGCCATTGTGTTTGTACTGGACTCGTATGACCTCTTCCTTAGAATAAACAAATCTAGACTTCTGAACCAGACACAGAGATGACTCTCCACTCCCAGAACCCCCAAATGACCCTGAAGATGAAAGAGAGCAAGAAAACACTAAAAATGGGGTTGTTGCAGCCCCGTATCTCCCAAGTGTGGCATGGATGGTCCTTCAAACGGGTAAAAATAATCTGTATTGGAGTTAATCATCAATAAACTACTTATTTGTTTATTAAGCTTTTATAACTTCCCCATACATGTGCCCTTGATGAAAAGGGTGAACCTTCTTCTCAATACAGCTGGACATTACTTGTACATTTCTCCATAGGGTCAGTTTACTGCAACTACTGGAATTTAGGAGCTGTTACCTATGCTTGGAAATCAATACTCAGGATCAGTCAGGGACCAGGCTCCACAGTACTGGGCAGTGCCCAGTGGGAACAGCTCATCCTGCAATGCTGCAAACCAAGTAAAGCACTAATGCACGTGCCCAAGCCCCTCAGTGAAGGTTAAAGACCCATTTAGCACCTGGTGCTGAAAATGGAGTTTCCTTGCCGACAACTCACAAATCATCATCCTGCAGCCAGCTTCACTCAACTGCTCTGGCACCGTAACTGAGGATTTATTTTACACATGAAAATGTTTTAAGTGGTACAATATTGAGCGCTCTGCAGGTGGGAGGCTGCCAAACAGAGGTTGTCACAGGCAGGGACACAATCCAATTTACCATGAAACCAATATTTCTATTCCTGCCATTTGCCTTACTTAGTCTCCAGCTTCCCACAGGGGAAAGGACAGGGCTGTCTGCAGCCCCAGCCACAATCACCACTGAGCCAGGTGCCACCCCAGTGCCAGAGCTCTGGGCACTGTAACAGAGCTCAGAGCAGCAGCCTATAATGATACAGCTGAATNCTGGCTGGGTTCATACAGAAGCCAGGTTTATACAGCTTCCCCTTGAAATAAGGGGGGGAGAAGGAGGTTTCAGGTGAGTGACATAACCTCTGGTCAGAGGCACTGAACACCCATCCTCCCTTACACAGACTGGCCCAGCTGTGGAGCCCCCAATGCTGCAGACCACATCCACGGGACATTCACGTGAGAGGCAGATGAGGGGGTGTCATAATCCATCAAAGATCCCCCAAAGCTCTCCCCAGACTCACTCTTGAGGCTTTGCACCACAGACCCGCATGTGATGCAAAATGATGCAACAGATCCAGAGTGCTGCAAGAGACTGGCCCCCAACCTGGGGGAGATACCAGGGCNTGGCCCCCAACCTGGGGGAGATGCCAGGGCATTCCCACCTGGCCTGAACATGTATTAATTAATCCATGAGATTCTGTGCTTTTTGGGGCACCTTCAACACCAGCAGACCAGCTGGAGTGGATCAGTGGAACATCGCTGGGATCCAAGGTGATATTTTCTTTATTCTCTCTCTCCTTCTGTTCCCCTATCTCTTTTCTACTTCTTCCTCTTCCTTTTTCTCTGTTTTCCTCTCTCATGTTTACTATTAAATAAAACACTATATTTAAGTTAATATTAAATAAAAATACTACTGATCTTGGCATATGGTCTTGCTTGCACCTTAATTCAGGCAGAGGCATTTCTAATAACTTGAAAACTGGATCATGACACAGCCCCAGCAGCACTCTTACACCTCAGCATGCCTTCAGCTTAGACTCTTGCCTTCAGGCTGTCCTCCCCAACTCTGTTCCCAAAGTGCTGCCTTGACACAGCTAACCTCTAATTTGTAAGAATGAGAACTGGACCTCCAAATCTTGGGTCCTAGAAATAAAAGGATAGATAACTTTTTCAGCTCTGCTGTGCCCCACTGTTGTTGTGAAATGCCATGGGACAGCATGGAATAAAAGAAAGCATAGAAGAGAAACATCTCACAGAACAAAGCCATTGTGTTTGTACTGGACTCGTATGACCTCTTCCTTAGAATAAACAAATCTAGACTTCTGAACCAGACACAGAGATGACTCTCCACTCCCAGAACCCCCAAATGACCCTGAAGATGAAAGAGAGCAAGAAAACACTAAAAATGGGGTTGTTGCAGCCCCGTATCTCCCAAGTGTGGCATGGATGGTCCTTCAAACGGGTAAAAATAATCTGTATTGGAGTTAATCATCAATAAACTACTTATTTGTTTATTAAGCTTTTATAACTTCCCCATACATGTGCCCTTGATGAAAAGGGTGAACCTTCTTCTCAATACAGCTGGACATTACTTGTACATTTCTCCATAGGGTCAGTTTACTGCAACTACTGGAATTTAGGAGCTGTTACCTATGCTTGGAAATCAATACTCAGGATCAGTCAGGGACCAGGCTCCACAGTACTGGGCAGTGCCCAGTGGGAACAGCTCATCCTGCAATGCTGCAAACCAAGTAAAGCACTAATGCACGTGCCCAAGCCCCTCAGTGAAGGTTAAAGACCCATTTAGCACCTGGTGCTGAAAATGGAGTTTCCTTGCCGACAACTCACAAATCATCATCCTGCAGCCAGCTTCACTCAACTGCTCTGGCACCGTAACTGAGGATTTATTTTACACATGAAAATGTTTTAAGTGGTACAATATTGAGCGCTCTGCAGGTGGGAGGCTGCCAAACAGAGGTTGTCACAGGCAGGGACACAATCCAATTTACCATGAAACCAATATTTCTATTCCTGCCATTTGCCTTACTTAGTCTCCAGCTTCCCACAGGGGAAAGGACAGGGCTGTCTGCAGCCCCAGCCACAATCACCACTGAGCCAGGTGCCACCCCAGTGCCAGAGCTCTGGGCACTGTAACAGAGCTCAGAGCAGCAGCCTATAATGATACAGCTGAATGTCTCATGCCTCATGAGGCACACACAAGAGCAGGTAAATTAGCACAGGCAAAAAGAGTTTTTAAATAACCCACAGGCACTTTTAGTAATAGTTAAACAAAATGCTCAGAAACAAAACCAGTACAACTACCATCCTGGGCACTGAAAGCTGCTGAAAAACTGCAATTGTGTCAGAGCTTCATGGCCTGCTGCACATGTTGCTGCTTTAGAGCCAGCCCAGGCTGTGCCCCATGCACTGCAAATGTAGCTGGCCTTTTCCACTCCCTGAGCTGATCTGAATGAAAGACACTGTTTGCTGTCTGGCAGGTACTGGCTGCCCTGAGCCTCCTCGTGGGCAGTGCAAGGAGCAGGTGCTCTAGGTGGCTAGTTTCTGCTCACCCCCAAACACAACACCCACCAGCCTGTTCCTCTTTCTTCTCTTTCCTCCTCCCACGTCTTTCCACCCCAGTCACCCTCTACAGCTCAAACCCCATCATCTTCTCCTTTTCTCCTTGCTGCTGTATCCATCTTTACTCTTTTTTGCCTCTTCTTGTCCTCACCACTGATCCTGTACCCTCTCTTCCCTGGCACTAGATCTACCCCCTCACCCAACCAGCCTGTGTCTCCATCACTGCTGCTCTCACACATTTGTCCCCTACAATCTCAGACTAAGTATTTATACCTTTATTCTGCTTCTTCCTCTGATTTAGACTGGTAAAAGCAGGGGCAGAAATCTGCCTTGCTGCTGCACACCCCTGAGGATCTCTGCTCCCAACTGCACCACTGGAGCCTCCCCCACAACTGGGGTACAGAGTCCTCTGCCAGCATGAGCTGCACTACGGACTGCAAAAAACCCACCAGACCTGATGTCACTCCTGACATTGTGGCTGAAAAACTCTAGGGTACACAGACCTCCACCTGGGCTGAATGACTTTAATAAGGTGAAGGTACCTTCTCACACAAAGACACCTAAGCTGCCAAGGTGTGAGAGGACCAGAGCTCTTCAAAAAAAGAAATTGTCAATATTTTGCAGTATTTCCTTCCAAGCTGCTCCTGAGAACACCTTAAACAAAATAAGAAATACTTGAAGAAAGTGATGGCATAACCTCTCCCCAGGTTACTGAATCTCACAGAGATTTAGTCAAAGACCATGGGCATTTTACTGGGAAACGCTGGCAAAGTTACCAGAAGGCTGAACTGTCAGCCCCACCTAGAGCAAGTGTTAAACTTCTGCTGACACAGTTACCTTGCAAAAGAAATTGTCCCAAGTGAACTGTGACATTAATGTGTATGATTCTCCAGTTGTTCAGGCTATGAATGTATAAGATCTATTAGAAATAATGGTAGAAAATAGCCTTTGCAAAATATTTTTCAGACCATTAGTTGACAGAATTTTCTACACAATTTCACTCTTGCATTTCTGAGTACAAGTGTCCTCTCCTTATTGTTTCCCAACCTGCTAAGCACGATGTGTTTCCAGTGGTTGCACTACTCACACAAAGTGTATCAGTGACTCCAGCTCTTACTCCACTATTTCACCCAACTGGAGAAGATCAGGTAAATTAGGCTTATATTGACAAGCAGCCACCTTGATCACTCACCTCAAAGGAAAAAGGCCAAATCAGTCTTACTCTCTAATCCATGAGTAGCCAAATTGTTAGAATTGAAGAAAGAAGCTGGGAGAAAAACAATAGATTATTGCACATCTATCCACTGTAGAAATTATATTATTGTCATTATGCAGCACCTGAGCTTAGTCACATACAGATCAGTAAGGAAGTCTTTTTCTGTACAGGAAATTGGTCACATTAAGCATCTCTGCCTTCTGCTCATCTTGGCAAGAAGGACTTCCTGCATTTTTTTTCAAACCTTTCTTGCCACCAAGAACCTCTAAGCTCCAATGACCACTTGGAAAAAAAGTACTTGGTAAACACACAAGAGCTTTTCAGATTTTTGCTTCCTGGACCACATGACTATCATTCTTCATGCTGTGGCAGAGGCTAGGAGACCTAGTCACAGACCAGAGACCAGCTGCCTGGAGCTCACTGGAGGAAAACAAAAGAAACAGAAAAATTCAAATCCATGTAAAGCAGCAGATGAAAAGTAGTATTTAACTTTTCTCCTTTTTCTCAGTTTTCCATTGAGTGCTTTCAAAGTGAAAGGAGTAAGAGAGATTTGTCTTTACAAACAAACTGTGGGTCTACTGGTAATTAAAGCTAGATGCTGAGACATAAAAGAAACAATAGGAAGGAATCCACTAACTGATGAAAGGAGTGAGAGGGATTTGTCCTTACAAACTGTAGATCTGCTGATAAATAAAGTTAGACACTGAGAGATGAAAGAAACGATGGGAGGAACCATAAATTCCATAGGAATTCCACTGATTGACACAAGGAAAAGAAAAGGGGGGGTATACATTAGAAGGGGGTCTTATGTATTAGGTATTTCAGGAAGTTGGTACCTCTCAAGTACCTCAGCCAATGGGGAAAGAGAGGGACATGCAGCCACGAAATTGGGATAAAAAGGAGCCTGCATCCTCCAAAAATTTGAGAGGCCCCAGGGGAAATGGCCCATGGCCTCTCCCTTTACTCAAATAAAGTTACAGGACTCCTCTGTCTCCTTTTTGGACATAAACCTCTGGTGTTTGTGGATTAATTTCCTGATAAAATGATCACCTTTCCATTTTCAAACAAGGAAGCAGACTGCATCCTATGTCAGGAGCCCAACTAATCAAAACTGACAATTAAAGTATCCCAGTCTAGAAGAGTCCATCAAAATCTCACTGAACTCAAGCACAGGAATCTCTATAGAACAGGCTGGTTTTTTCCCTACAACATTTCCCTCCAGAAAGTTCTCAGCTGAAGTGACTTTTCAGAGCAGCTGGGCAGGGACTGAGAATCAGTGACCAACCCCATCTGAAACACTGCAGTGCTCTGCAGTGAGCAGCCCAGCACATGCCTTGTGCCCTGTACAGAAGAGCCCTGCTCCAAATCAGTGCTCTGCACTGCCAACAGAACATCAACGCCCTCTGTCAGAGAGCCTGAGCCAGACCCAGCCACCCAGGGAGGCTCCTGTGTGGAGAAGACATCTGCTGATGCTCTTCTCTCCACTGTGAAGAGCCAGGCTCATCCAACTGCCTTGCCTTTCCTCACTTCTGATGGGGTCCCCATCTTTTGGATATTTAAGCCAAGTTCAGCACACAAGTGGCTTGCTAAAACCCAGCTCAATATGCTTACAATTAAGCAGGTGCAAATGCCTTAAAGATGCAGCCATTACTCCACAAAGATCTATTAAACCTCCAGTTCTCAAGAGCATTTTCCTTTGGGGTTGGTGAAGTACACACTGCAGTTCCTTTGAACTTCATGTTTATGAGGTGCACAGATTGCACTTTTGAAGGCATACTGATTTCACTTTGTGGTTTCCTTTCATCCAAATTCGGGCTAATCTGAGACAATCTGAGAAGCTTTCATGGATTGTCCTTGATTCTTGGATACATAAATACATTTCCTTGTAAAGAAAGGTACATACAAACCACCAAAACCAGGCACATTGTAGCATGTTGGGAGCATTCTTCTAGGTCAAGAATTAATTTATACAAATTCTAAAAATGAATTTTTGGGGGAAAATGATCTCTGTTTAGAACATGAAAAGCCATGGAAAACATCCATCAGAGCAGGCATTCCTGTCTGCTGCAAACAGCACAGAGCTTAAGAGGCTACTTTATTTTTGCTCACTGGCTAAAATGCAAGAATAGGCATCCAGCAGAGGATTATCCACATGATGGTCCACACAAGTTCTCATCCCACTTCTCCAAAAGCTCGATTCTAACTTTTTAAAAGAAACAAAATAAAACACCTAGTTCACCAAACTTAAAACCTGAGAATTTCAGCAGTACAACAACAAGAGGTCAGGACACAACCTGTCATCTTAGCTGCTGAGGATCCCCTGCTCTGCTGGGCTTGTTTCACTTACAGATGTCAGTGCCCATGTGTGAGCTGCTTTCTTAACTCACCAACTACAGAAAAACTTGGTTTGGTCCTGGCAGATAAAGTCAAAATCCAATATACTTTTCAGTTTTAAGCCAGAGTTTAAGGACCAGTTTCTGAAGAAGATGAGCTAAAAATGCTTTCTCTTAAATCTCTTCTGTATCCGTGAATAAATATATACATATACAAATATAGGTATCTACACTGACATACACAGGCTTTATATATATATTTATATCTATTTAAATTGGCAACTCTTAAGTATACAAGTTCAGCTCAAAGCGTTTCAGTAAATAAACATCTTAACCATGCCCAGGGAAGCAGAAGAGAAAAACAACTGTGAAATAAATACCTTGCAGATACAGTTACTTTAGCAGGGCTCCAGAGATTAACAGTTACTGAGTGCTTGCAAGCTGCTCAGCAATGTGAAAGACACAAAGATAAAGAAATCAGGTTTCTGGGGACCTCCAAGGGCTTGCCAGCCACAATGCCAGTCCTTGAAAAGTCACCTTTCACATCTTATCAACCCCTTCATTTTAATGTACTCCAAAACCAACTCCAACAATAAATGCAGGCTGTGACTGTGGAGATACAGTTCTTTCCAACTGTAAAAATTCAATAATGTGGAAGTAGGGAAGTTGGAACTGAAGAGAGGTTGGTAAATCTTGTAAAATAAACATGAGAATGTTTTGGTAGAACATGGTGATGGAAATCCCAGAGAGAGCAAATCGAGAAGAAAAATGGACAAGCAAAATAGGGAACATGTTTACCCTGTGTCTAGATGGTCTGCAGAAATCCTGGAGAAGGATTATGAAGGAAAATAAACCCGAGTTTTTATGCTACTCTGAAGGAAGCTAATTCCATCTCTGAAGAAGCACACTGCCTCTTACACCTAACTTTGATTCTAGTCAGGATTTAGGGATTATATACCCTGTGATTCAAACTGATACTCACATTCATAGAGAGAGGGAGGGGGAAAGAGAGAGGGAGGTATGAACCCAAACATATTGTAATTCTTTTGATTTGTCTTCTGGGTGTTCTTATTTTAGAATTTTATTCTTCTCTATCACAAGAAAATCAACTGGATTTTTTCTGTTCAGAGTACTATAGCTGTAATACAGCTGTCTGGGATGGGATTTTAAGGGAAGATATATTGTGAAATGGCTCATCAAAAGGCAGAATTTGTCTTAGAAAGTGAAGATCTTCCACTGGACTTCTAAGAAAAATAACAAAAAGTAGTCAGTTCTCAATGGAGGAACATTTGCAGGATAACCTGGCATCAAGCTATGTTATTTTGTATTTTTATTAAGGCTCTGTTTATCCTCTTTCCTAAAAGTCTTGGAGACACTGTGGGTAGTTCTTTGACAAACAGCAAGTTGATGCTCAAAGATCCCTAAGAACTGTTGGGAGGAGAACTGAGTCAGACCACAGACATCATCGTGCTACAGTGCAAACAGACAACACCTGAAACCCAATGAAATTATCAGAGTGCTGACAGAGGATGTCATGGAGACCAAGGGAATGAAGAGGCTTCATCAGGGCTTGTTCTGTGGTGGACTGGTACACTGTTAGCTGTTAAGTAACACAGATCCAACTTTTAATTTAGGAACCCATCAGTTATTAACTGGTAGGAAACTGTAGTGGGGAAGGAAGAATAAAAACTTCCTGCTCATCTCCTATCCCTGCTGATCTTACACAAAGGACAGACCACAGGCACTGCTCATCCAGCCACGAGCCAATCTGAGCCAACATCCACAGCTCCTTCAGAGACCAGCATCTCAAAAGAACTGGGTAAGGCCAGATTATTACAGAGAATAATTTTTCACTGTTATCTACACTGTGATTGATGCAATAATCTCTCTTTCATTGTATTATGGTGTCAGAGCAGAATCAGTCACCTAAAAGCAAATGGCTACAGAGAATCCATACAGAAACCTTCTGAAGAGCCCCTGGTGAGTGGCACAAGACATGATGTAAACAGAGCTCAGCTGAAAGGCAGGGATAAACTCTGACTGCAGGTCAGCAAACACATAATTAAAAGCAAAACTTCTGAGTCAGCATTTGATTTATCAGAGGTGCAATTCTGCATCATGGTTATATGAACAGGATCTTAAAGAATTTAAAAGGTTTGCAATGGTAAGAAGTGGTATGGGAATTGCCAGAATTGTGAGCTCTGGAAAAGAATTAAAATAGAGAGCAAAACAGCAGAACAAAATTACCCATTTCCTTTTAGATTCAGGACTTCAAGGGATATCTAAGAATTAAAGGAGGTGGCAGACCTCCCAACAGCCACTTTTTGCTGTCACAGGATGGAATTTAGAGATCATCAATTCATACAGCCCAAAACATAAACCTTACACAAGCACAAATCATGTCTGGATCTAATTAAGATAACCTGATGCTAACACCCCTTCTAAACTGAATAAATGGTTTGGAAATATAGTTCACTTGTATGTTTATTTCTGTCACTGCCTGATGGCATACTCAATGCACGAGCCATAAAAGCAACATCTGGGCAGCTATGCAGTGTAATAAAATGCCCAAGAAGCTACAACCCTCAGCTACAGGTAAATCTCACCTGCTTTCTTCACCCTGGAATGGTCTGTAGCCTCAGCTGTACAAGCCATGTTAGTCCTGCTGTGCTGATAAAACATATTTCTGGAAGGTGGTTCCAGCTGAAAGGCAGATTTACTGATGACACAGTCCAAAACAATGAGAGAGAGGTGTTGGAAGCGTGGGGGCAGAGGAGCAGGCATGCCTTTAGCATTATTCACTGGGGATCACAAGAGAAACACAGCTCTGCCAAAGGAAGCTGGAAGTCCAACTTGCTCAACTTTCTCATCTCCAAGCTGCATACAAAACACCAGTGTCATGGTCAAATAAAACATTCTACCATTTTAGGCACATTGCCTAATTAGAAACCATTGTTATCTGAGAACACTGTTTTTGCAGCTGTCAGGAAATTAAATAACCCAAGGCTAACTTGGAATTAAATAAAGCTGTACAAACACAAAGCCCAGCTCTGAAATCCTGACTCTGACAAGCATCTCCTCTGCTTTCCAAGGAACTCAACATCTAACTAGGGCAGGCAACTATCGTTTGCAGTCAGGCCACAGGATAACAAACACTGGTCCTTCTTGAGGGGCTGAAGCTGAACTTGCAAATCCATGTGTCAGAAGGCTGCCTTCTCTCCACTAAAAGCAGCAGCAGCATCTCCTGAGGAAAGAGCTCCATTACAAGTGTCCACTAAGAGAGCAATCAAGGATAAAAGGAAATGCTCATACAGAAATCCCTGCTTTCATCTCATTTCCAATTACTTCTCTTGAAATCCTTGTAACTTGAAACTTTGCCAGCAATCTAAAAACTAAGCTGGTTATACTTTTACACTGACTTTTTAGGAATGAAACAAAAAGGAGAAGTGCATTTCCCATGAGATTGCTGCAGTCTGTTAAATGCACAAAAATGACCACTTGGAAAATCTGTTTCTGGTGACCTCCTTTCTTAGCTTTCTACTTGTGATTTCTGCATGAAAAACAAAAAACTCAGACTAACATCAAAGTCTGAGTTTAAGAGAAAGAGACAAAGTTCTTGCCAGGCCAGACACTGACCCAGCAATAAAAGATATTGTACAGGAAAGTCAAGTCTATATACAAAAGCTGTTATAATGTGTCAGCACAACTCCCACCTGGCCATGGACATAGAGGGGTGATGGACATCACAAGGAAACTGCAGTTCCACAGTAGTATCTCAGGACTGATATTCACATTGTTGCAATACAGTGGTAAATAAAATCTGATTTTGAAGTGGATGTCAGTTTGGGCTTCCAGTTAAGGCAAAATCTGATTTGTCCCATAAAGCATGTATGTGACCTGAAATAAGTAATTTGGTCTCCTTTTTATCAGTTTCCTCATGTGGGAGAAAATAATTCTTACCTCACAGAGGTCTCATAAGAGAGGAAGTATGAATATGCTCCAGAAACAAAGCATCATTATTATGTTTGGCTAAAAACGTGGAACATAGTAAGGCAGATTCCAAAAATAATCATTATGTCCACTCTCATTGGAGAGGTGGGTTGGGAAGACAAAACCAGGTTAGGCTCTGGTCAGTTCTCAGGAAATCAGACTGCTCCCTTTCTCTCTCTCCACAGGATAGCACGCCACTAATAATGAGCAAACTTGGAAAATTAAAACCAAATTCAATGTCCAAAAGGTGACATTTGCTCATGAGAATGAAGAAGGGAGCAGAAATTGGCTTTTTTCTTTATTGACAAGCAATGAAGATTAAAAGTTTGGCTCAAGATGTGTCCAGAGCGTGGCTGTGGGTGTGTCTGTCCTGAGCAGATTGCTTCCTGAGCGCAGGGACCTTGATGCCCTGTCTGTGCTATGAGCAAGAGCTAGGTCCTTCCCAACCTCTGAGCCATGGCTTTTCACTCCAGCCAGGAAAGCCCTGCCATGGCCAGCCCCTCCTCACCTTGCTTCACCAGCAAACGGGATCCACAGCCCAAAAGAACTGAGGATTTGTCTCTGACAGTCCAGTAACAGGAACTGCAGAAATCAGCAGATTTCCCACTTCCTGAGAAAACTTTCCCTGTGTTTCAAAAACTCCTGGCAAAGTTTGCTCACAGACTCTGTGAGCTGGGGGTGGAGAGGACCCAGCCCAGATAGTCCAAGGCAATGTTGCTGGCTCTGGTTACTGCCAGCAAAGGGACACATTGAAACAAAAGAAATTCCAAAGAAGAACCGATGCAGCTGGACTCACATTTACCATTCTTTCTGCATTTTCAAACAAAATAGCAAAAAAAATATTCTTTTTTTTTGTTCTTGGAAAGACAGTATTTTAGACAAGATTTCACTGGACTGACAGAATAGAGCAAATAATTACATTTCAAACAAGACTTGAAGATGAAGCCACTAAATTCCTAACTGTATGACTGTAACCTTGATGTTGTGAATCTTAATCCTGTGCAAGATTAAATGGTAAGATATGAGATTTTTAAAAGATTACTTAACTTTTCCCATAAAGGGTATTTTTTCCCACCATAATCTCCAATCTGTTCCACTACAGACCTGATTTGTTCTGTAGGCTGCAAGTGCACCCATTGTAAAAGGGAATCCTAAGGGACAAAAACTATCTCAATTATTATTGAGATATTTATAATGGCCCTTGCCTGTTACATTATCGAAGCATTTCCACATGTTTACTAATTAATCTTTACAAGGCCCGTTATGAGATGATTTAATTGGATTATCCCTGTTTCTCAGATGAGGAAACTGAGACAATGAGAGACTTGTTCGAGGTCAAACAGAAAAGCCTGCAGCAGATCTGTGAACTGCACTGCAGTGCTCAGGTTCCCTGTGCCTTCACTCGTGATTGCAACAACAAAGCTGCTCACTTGAGAGAGGCTCACCTGCCCATGGAGAAGCCCTTCCACAAATCCAGAATGACTGTGACTGTCAGGCCAAAAGCCTGAAGATGATGGTTGGCCAGTGCGTCACCATCAGCTTAATATGCATGCAAAGAAAAAACCATCCCCCCCTTTGTTTTAACTGCACAAGATTAGCTCAAAGCACCAAGCAAATTCTCCTCAAAAGAGAACTGTTAGTTTGGAGTCACACACATGCATCAGTCTGCATTTCTGGAGTCAGACAAAGATTTCAGCTGATTCTAGTGAAAACCAGACAACCAGACATATTGCACTGGGATTATGAGTTACCCTTGATCCATCATTAGTTCTGGAGATTTTGTACCTGGAAAGCTGGAAAAGACTCATCACTGGCACCAGGAGAAAATAAAGTTGATGAAGTTTCTGGGCACAAAACCTGCAACCTCTGCCTGAGAGTCTTTGTCTGGCTACGAACAGGGTTTAAGTTTGTTTGGTTTTCCAGTCTCACTTGCTCAGGAGAATCCTCCAAGCCTGTCAGGAATTTTCTCACCTTGATGAATGACTGCTGATCCTTGGGAAACCTGAGGCATCTCCTGCACTCATGAGAACATCTGGCAAAGCTGCTCAGAGACCAACCCTGGGGAGTGCTGCACACTGGAATTTTACAATGATTACCACAAAAGAGATGTTTTCTTTGTTTGCAGATGATGAGAGACTGGGTTTTTTTCATGGGTTACTGAAGATTCTATTTCTAGACTGAGGCCATAGCATTTATGAGATACCAAGGTGGAGGAAATCCACTTCCTTGTCCAGGTTGTGAACTTCAGAAAAGTATGTCTTAAAGTAGATTCACAACTAGCAAAGGCTGGGAGCTGATGGTTTAATGTTTTCAGCCATGGGAAAAGGCACTCATTTTGCTGCTTGTATCACTGATTCCTCAGCTTTCCTTGTGCTTCACTTCTCAGCCTAGGACAGGGGACAACAGCACTTACCCATCTCTCACAAGGTGCTCCACATAAAATTCAGTTAAAAAGTAGGGAAAGCTGACAAATCAGTCTTACCAGCACCTACAATATGTAAATGCTTCAAAAGGTCTTAGAGCATGTGTTCAGCCTTGGCCCTTCCTTGCACATTTAGCACCCTTGCATGTCTCCTCACAACTGGCAGACTACAGCCGGCTCCAGCACAAACAAGGCAAGCCAACCCCTCCTCTCAAGTCCACCTTTCAGAAAAAACCAGAAATGCACCAGTGGAAGAAGAAGCAGATGGTCAAATTGCTCTCTAGTGAAAAAAAGTAAGGAGGGCTGCTACTTTTCTGTTGAGCTGAATCCTGATCTTAGAGAGCAACCTAAAATTTCAGTGAATTGTTCCGCTGTTTCAGTCAAAAAAGCTTTGTAGGTCCTGTATTTATGAGAAGGGTTGATAAGAATGAGCCTGGGTATCTATCTGCTCATTTATCTTGGACTTTGGAAAGTGCTAGGAAGCAGCCAAGACACAATAAATTTAAAGGAAGAAATAATGGCCAGTCAAGTGGTTCGGGAAGAGAAGTCTTGGCTTTCTCACCACAAGCTGTGAAACAAAAATAGATATCAATACACACCCATCTGCTGGAGGAAACAGTGAAAAATATGTATTATTTATGTAGTACTTCTTTAAATAGGAGTGAACAGAGAAACTGAACCAAAAGACTTCATGTGGCAGGTTACAAACATAAGGAATAATATATGCTGTCAAAATTTGCAAACCCACTCACATACAAGCTCTGAGAAGAAGACAAAGTGCTCCTTTCCCCATGTGATGCAAAGCAGACCTTGGAATATTATATATTTCTCATTTCCCTCCCTTCCCCCAAAAGCTTTAACCACCAAACCCTACTGCCTCTTGGGAGAAGGCAGAAATCTCATGTAATCACAGACCCCCAAAATGCTTATTGATCTATATCAGCAGAGAGGCATTGCAGGAAAAGCCTCCCCAACCAAGCACATATTTCTAAAAAGGCAATAATCACATCCCCACATTTTAATTTGAATTTAGGTCATTAATGCCACATTACTTAAAAACCCCTAAAAACTCCAGACAAAGCACAGTCTAGCCAATACAGAGATCAGAAGAGAGCGATTGTACACGTGTTTAGTAGAGAAAAACATGCTCTGCCTAGCAACCACAGGCACTCCTGGCCGTCCGGGGGAGGACTCCAGCACTATAAATGTCAGCAAGCAACTTCTGCCACTGTGCTCAGATACAAAGGCCCAGTCACTGGGCAATTCAAAATGAAAGAAAAAATAGTTATAGAAGGAATATTCAGAAAAGCAGATGCAACTGTTAGCTTGCTTCCCTTTGTATCTTTAAATAAAGATTGCTCTTAGCTAGATGGGTTCTGTGCTTGGACTTATTTATAAGCTGTTTTCTCACCCAGTTTATATACAGGAAAAGAGAGAGGACACTGAAAGCAATTTACGATTTTGATGTTTTTGAAATAGGAACTCAGTGTGGTACTAAAGTATATGATTGTCCTGAATCCAAGGGCAGACAGGGTTATCAAAACAAAGCACTGCCAGCAAGGTGTTTTTTTTTTTATTTGTATCCTTTTCTTATTAGAATGAAAATTTTTCTGCCAGTGTAACTAGCTGAGATTTTTCAAATAGTTCTATTATTTTTAATGTACTGGACAATTTACTGTGAAGTATGAGCTGAGACTAAGAATCTTCTCCTTCTAGAAAATGTGTCAATGAATGGATTTCTGACCTTAGAGAAGTTAGTAGTCAAATAAGGTTTAAGGAAGGATTGTCATGTGCATCTTGCAGATGAACCTCAGTGTGAGGAGACCAAGAGTCTTGCTCTGTGTTCACACAGTGGATCTGTACCTCAGAAGGACATTTCTCACTGCTCTTTCAGTACTGAAATGAAATGGCTTTTCCTGTCTGGTTCTGATTCAGAAGAGATCAGCTGGGACCCAAGGTCTGCTGACTGTAATAACCTACATGAAATGGGCTTGCCAGTTCTAGGAGCAAGAAGACCAGAGTACATGAAGGTGATGTGTTTCCCTCACCCCAAATTTCCCTGAACCTAGAATATGCATGTTTACCAATTTGAAAATTCTTCAATTCTTCAATTCTTCACTTCTTCCTTGACCCTAGCACTTGCTTTCTTTTTCCCTTCTTCAATACCTTCAAAGTTCACTGCCTACATGAAAGATTGCACTCCAGGGACACCAACCAAGTGCCAAGGCTGGGAAGCCAGTAACCTCACCTTGAACATGTTAGCAGCATGTTGCTTTACAATATTTCATCTTCAGGACAGCTTCACCTGGGTGACACACTGTCCTAGGTCCCATTTATGCAGATGTTCCCAGGGCATATAGACAGGGTTTCCAAGATGACAGCTCTCTCCAGGTGTGATGGCATGTGTTTCCTTTCAATGTGTAAAAGCTAAAACCTTTGATGAACAGAGACTACTGGGACCAGCAAGACCACAGGCCAGCAGCTCTGTTCATGCAGCTGCCCAGAGACAGCAAGTCTGTCCTTGCTGCTCTCTGAAAAAGGAAAAGACTATGCAGAGAACACAGGGGCTGTGGTTTATCTGCACATGCACAAACATACCTGCTTTCAGCCAAACTTTGGGAGAAAAAGCAAACCAGCCAAACAAATATTCTTTTATTTCAGGGAGCAGCAGCCACACCACCCTTTTGCCATGTGCTGACTATGCAGCAGGGGGATAAATGCCAGGACCATACAAGGCTATCCAAGCACCCCACTAGCTGAGACATTTGTCTTCATGCAGGAGAGCCCATGGTCAAACTTTTCCTGCTAGTTCATCTCATTATCAGCCAGGAAAAGAGCTTTCTGTGCACAGTTCCCTGTGTTATTTGCTGAATAAAATTCTTCCTCATTAGCAGGCCAAAGCCCAAGAAATGGCCACTGGAACAAACAAGGTTCTGTGCAAATATAATCCCCGCCTCACCACAAGGGAATTAAAGGAAAGAATTAGGCTGTAGCCATTCCCTTTTAGCACAATGAATGCTTAAGCAGGTTACAGCTTTGCACTGTGGACATTTTCTGGGGAGAAGAAATAACTACTTCTTAACCAGCCCCACTCACTCACTGCTCTCAGTGGAACAAGCCTAGGGATTACTTTCTGACAAAACAGTTAAGAGTGACTACTGCAGGTCAGTATGTTTTAAGTGTTAACCTCAAGGACTGATGAAAATGCCAGTATTTCTTCAGCCTGCTCTTGCCCCATCAGTGGTATTTGTGATGTGCAGGAGAAAGGGCCTGGCTAACATGGAAGATGCCAGCGAACAGGACAATCTTTTCATTGATGCTTCAGTACAAATTCATACAGGTGCCTGAGAAAGAAAGGTGCTCATTTTCCACACAGAAAAACCTGTCCTTCAGAGACTTACATTGAGTTTGTTAAGCACTGCAAGAAAAAAAGTTATCTGGAAAGAAAAGGAAAGTCATTTACTGTTGGAATTGCTATCTGAACTGCTCATCAAAGGTGCAGATTTACCCTGTAATTCTTGAGTTGAATTTGGCACTTCACTACTTAGGACAAGAGGCAGCTGATGCACTAGAGGCAGACGTGATTGGTGCTGTTTTGCAAGAAGGTGGGATGCTGGAACTCAGATATTTTGACTCTGTTCAAACTCATGTGCTGATTACAGGCTGAAACATTTCTGACCAGACTGTGACTTCTCCTGGACTACTCCAGACTATGAAAAACTTACACCATACTGAGCTGAGGAGCAGGGATGGAACTGCACACAGGGCTAACCCTGAGATGAAGCTTTGGATGTGGTGGGGACAATTCAGAGAGAAGAACATGGGCTGGACACGAACCCAAAGGATATGGAGGCTGTAGTAGGAGAGTTAGCAGGATGTGGTGTATACAGGTCTGGCCAGCAGATCATCACTTACAAGGGAAAGCACAGAAAAGGTGATGAAGCCAGCAGCTCTGGGACACTGCTACCCGGGCTGGGCTTTGCATCTGGCTTCCACACTACACTGCAGCAGAGCACGGCCTCAGCACACTCCCTCCTTCCCATGCACTGTCTGGAAGTTGATCTTTTCTCCTGCAAAGCCCTGCTTTAGCCCCTCAACTGCACATTGTGTATTTGAAAAAACCATATATGCCAAACCCACAGCCCAAGGGAAGGTACATGGGCACTGTGACTTCCAGCACTAAGTTCAGGTGCCAGAGAGAGCCAAGGTAACAGAAGATCCAAACAGAGAGGACTGCTGCTTTCAATTGCACAGCACTGCTGGGTTCACAGAGACAACCTGGGCACCAGTGGGACATGCAGCTTCTTGAGGACAGTGGTCATGCCAGACCTGGGATTTGCTCTGAGCACAACCAGTGGTGCAACAGTCTCTCAGTACAGATGAGCAAGACCACTGCTTGAGCTCGCCTTTGTTTCAAGCTAGTGTAATTTCCAGAGAGATGAACAGCAGTGTGGCTGCTGGAGACCATGCAGGGCTGGCTGCAATTCAGCTTGCCACCAGTGACTGAACAGAAAAATCTGCATCATGCCAAGTGGGCAGAGAAAGGAGTGCCATGGATGTCACAGACATGACACTGGGGATGAGCATGCCCCTGGCATATCCCACATGCAGGCTCAGTGACACAGACTCCCCCTAAGAATGAGAATCTCTGGGTTTCTTGTTCCACCACGTGCTGTGCCCCTTGGAAAATAACCCAGAAATCTTCTCCTCTTTTAGTGACCTTTGCTTAAAATGAGGCTCTGCATCCTACTATTATGGCAAAACCAAGTTAGAATTGATTTTCCTCAGTTACCACTGATAAAAAAAAAGCTGATACTACCAATAGTAGTAAAATGCTTACACATATACCCCTTAAAAAAGTACAAGGGACACTCTGGCAGCAGAACCCTATGTCACCTCCTCTTCTGGGAGCAAAAGTACATGGCATAGACTTTCAATCAAACCCCCAAACTCCCAAATTATAAACAGATGCAGCTGTAAAGATCCATTCAGCATTCTCAGCCTAGTGATTAATTTACTAAAATCTTCAGGTACCACTATACTGGTCTAAAATATAACTTGTTCTGTTACATGATTGTGAATATTCCCAAAGCAGAAAAGGGCCAACTTCAGCAAGGCTACTGATCATAAAACTCTGTACTAAATAAAGATGGTGTAGTTTCAAATTTTCTCCATGTCATTTGGATATTACAAAACCATATTACCGTGTCACAAGAAGGTTCTCAAGAGTCAATTCCTATTCAGGAATGAAATCTTCTTTTTTGATATTTTAATGAATTTTCTGTGACCTCAAAACATGTACACTTTTAACTCCAAACACAGAAAGGTGACTGAACAAAAATAGTAATAGCTGCCCAACACTTCCTCATTCCCCCACCTCAGTAACACTGTTACAAACAAAACCTCCACACATGATAAAGGTTATTACAAACTACTTCCATCTACAAAGTCAAACCCTTCTCTACATCAGCACTTGCACAATGCCAAGTTCTGCAGCTGTCAAGCACATGGCAACCACCTTCTGTGACACACAACCAACTCCACCTCTGACCCTTTCAGTCACTCCATGCAAAGACTGCACACTTAGTACAGGCAGAGCTGTGTGTAAGAAAGGGAGATAAATCAGCTTTCAGTGATGAGCCAAAGGAGCTGAATCACAACTCCACAGCACTGTGCTGTTTGTAGGGATGATACAAACTATTCCTCTCCAAGTGCTCCTTTCAAAGACAGAGGTTGATGGAAGCTGGAAATGCAAGATGTGCTGTGCTGGTGCAGGCCTGGCGACACAGGCCATCTCATTTTAATGCAATCGTACACAGATGGTTTTGCTTTTGCAAACCTGCTTGAATTACTCTTTAAGACTTGTGTGTGATCCTCTCCCAGCATTCAAATATATTCATATTCCATGTCTGAACTGCCTTGTACAGCATGGCAGCAAAGACAAGTGTGCTTAAGTGATCAAAGCACTTCTCAGAGCTGTGCCACCAGCACTGACGAACAGACTTGTTTTACAAACATTTTGGTTTACAGTCTCAGGAAGATGACATGTTTTCCTCATCCACCCCCAGGCTGGATACCAAAGTGGCACATGCTGACACTTACCTAGGAAGCCCTCTTCATCCACAATGATGGTGTAGTCCTCAGGGGTTTCTGTGAGGCTGAAGAACTTGCACCTGGCAAAGGCAAACAGCAGGAGAACATGATTAGCAGCCGGACTGAGCAGTGCCTTGACTTCCACCTAAAAGGGAAGTCCTTTCCCATCCAAGCTGTGCTGAAGGAAAGAGCCACAGTCTGATGTTTATGGAGAGGCCTAAGGCATTAACAGACCTGGATTTTATTTCTGGCTAACTCATACTGTGTGACCCATATTCCCTGCTGCCTGCCTATGCACCATGAAGCTGGTAAAACTCTTTATTATTTTTATTACTTAGTTCTTAGTCACTTTTCTTAATTACCATATCCCTGAAGGCTTCCCATCACACCCAGGACCTGCTGTGTTGCACTGACACATAGCAAAAAACTTTGCTCACTGAATGCTCACTCCAGCACCCTCCAAAAGCATTTCTATGGTTCATGCATGCCCCTGCCTTCCCTTTTTGCCCACGGAAGTTTCTTGTCTTATCAAGGTTTGACATCTAACCTCTCAACCAAGCCCCAGTATCTCTTCTTGCTCCTTCAGAGGCTTTTGCCACCAGCAGACAGCATCCCAGTTTCCTGTGCTGGTCCTCTCCCCTTCCTGTGGTGCTCCTGGTGAAGAGGAGTGGTAGCAGCCATCAAGCCAATGGACACAAGGCTGAGCTTCCCCTGCCTGATGCCCCCTGGCCTCTGTTCTGCTCCATCTTCTGACATCAGGGGTCACGTGCAGTGCAGCACGCCCAGCTTGCTCAGCATTTAGCACAATGTCACCTCTAACAGGAGATATAAATCAAATGTGACATGGGGTTCTTCCATGCAGACACACAAACAAAAAGAGCTTCAGCCTTAAGGCTTAACACTACATATAGCTGAAAAGGTTTGGGTTTTTTCCCCTGACACACCAACACATGTACAGCAGCATCTACTGAAAAAAACCCAGCTTCTATCCAGCTGGTCCCCAGCAATGGCAGGAAGGTTAGCACAACATTTTACAAGCTCATGTTCACCTTTAGCAGAGCATCAGCACAGGCTGGCCAGCATCCCTGACCCCCACAGGGCTCCTGGCCCCTCCAGGAGAATGCCAGAGCACATGGACTGACTGTGTTTGTTGCCTAAGACCAGGAGAAATTTTTCCCTCTAAACTGGGAGCAGCAGGAAGAGCATGTGTCTAAAAACCAAAGAGCAGGATTTCACAGTTACACTATAATACTCTCCAATTTCTCTGAGATAACCAACAGAAAATATTTTAAATACTGGAAAAAGAGATTCTTCTCAGGGTCCCCAAATTTCACAGCATGTTCACAGTGTAATTTCTGCATGATGCACAGTTCAGCAGGATTCAAGAACCAGGAACTACCAGGGCTTCTCAGCACTGCAGAGCATCTGTGTCCTAAAGTCTTCAAGACTTCTAAAAGTCTGGAACCCCATATTGGTGGCTAAAGACATCAGAAAAAGAAAGCATTCACTTGATTAAAGCATCAGATGAAAACCTGGCTTCAGCATTCTTCTGACTGGCTCAAAAGAAGAAACACTGAAGCTATGCCCTCCAAAAGCAACAGGCAGAAAAATGAGATGGATGCTGCCCTCCTCATCACTTCATCAGAAAACTGAGAGGAAACAACACACAGCTCAATTAGTGGTGTGCCATGTAACCAACAGGATTTCATGTACATGGAAAGTATTAGACAGCCTGCCTTTAGAGACCTGTCCTGTTTTCTTGGAAGCATCCATCACAACAATCAAGCATAACACTCCCTCCTAGCACAGACATACCACTATAAAATACAGACATGGCCCCACCACAATAGAAACCACAACTTAATTATTTGGTGTCATTTGTAATAGCTGCTGTGACAGCCACATTTACCAACTCAACTCTCTCCAGGAATAGTGCCAAAAGTAGCAGAAAATAGCAGCAGCTCAATTTTTTACTGTCACTTCTAAACTGCATGAAGTTGCTACAAGTGCAAGGGGCAATACAAGCTGGGCAAAAAGGACTTCTGGGATGCTGCTTCAGGTGGGTTCCAGGAGGCAGAAGTATTTGTTACAGTGGATGAAATCCCTAGAGAAGTCACTGAAATAAAACTCATTGCTACTACTACTGCCTGAGTCATATGCATGCTGACTAGGGAGAAACGACAGGTCCTAAAGGAGAAAACATTAATATTAAAAACCTAACCTTTCCTGAACTGTGATGGCATTTCTGGAAGAATTTTTTACTAGAACAGTAATATCTGTCTGTGTGCACACACTGACCCCAGCAGAAGAAGAATGATTGTGACAGATGCCAGTTTCTGGGTACACATCTAAATATGCTGATATTTAAGGGATATGTACACATGAAATCCCACAACTGCTGCCTCAGAACTCACGTCAAAACCTCATATCTCCATATACCATCTCAAAGTCCAATCCCCAACTCAGTGCAGTTCTGTAAAAGGTCAGGACCACAGAGCCATCTGAATTTAAAAGCAAAGTCTTTCCCCAGCACAGAGAAGACCAGTGGTTCTTGCAGTATACATTCACTTTCTTCAAGCCAATGATGTATTCTTATCCCAGAGGAAATCTAAACATGAAAAATTGGAACTGCAAACCTCTCTCTCCCCCAC
Organism: Notiomystis cincta; assembly: GCA_013398075.1. NCBI lineage: Eukaryota > Metazoa > Chordata > Aves > Passeriformes > Notiomystidae > Notiomystis > Notiomystis cincta. Next base: position 35,896 of record VZRX01020711.1, read on the forward strand.
ATTACACTACACATGCCTCTTCCATTCAAGTTATTTCAATAACCCTAAACCTAACTCTTTCCTCTTAAACCAGTCTTCAATAAGCTGAATGCCAACAGCATCTTCTATTATCACACCAAAGCCAAGAAAGGAAAAGAACTGCTCTTTAACAATTTTGAGACATCAGGCAAACAGTATTTCTCTAAGTACATGTGGAAACCCTATATATAGGAAGACAGTATTTTTAGTTTCCTAATAGCCAAACCTCGAATGGATTATTTTGGATTTCTGCCTTCTCAATGTTTAAGCACATTTCCACTTAAGCACTGTTGCTGACTTTGACTGCCTGACAACATATGCCTTTTTCTGGCAATGCCACAAATGTAGACCAATCTATTATTAGATTAGATCTTTGAAACTGCAAAGCTTACAGTGTGTATGGAAGAAATACTCAAGCTTGCACAGAGCTGGAAAGTGCCTGTGGAATGCAGCAACAGCATCATTTCAGTTTGCAAACAGTACTCCAGTCTCCATGGGAGAAGTGAGCAGGAAAGTGGAGTGGTTGGCAGTGCTTGCAGGTCCATACCAGAAGTGTCTCCTCCAGACATTTGGTCTTCTAGGTTGGCTGAGATCACCAGAGTGGCAATACTGGGATGAATGTGACTTCTATTTGTTCTGGGTTGCACACAGAGCACAAGTTTCTGGGAATACTGCTGTGGGTCATTTGAAAGTTCAGTACAGGCAATGGTCTTTAAGGAAGACCACAAGTCCCACTTTCTTAAAGAAACCTCTTAATTAGTTGTTATCTCAGCAGAGTAAAGTGTTGAAAAACTGTCCTATGGAAAAGATTCATTCCAGAAGCACGGGGGCAGCTGGTCTCCCCACATGTGGGAAATCATAGCCAAATGCCATTCAAGGCAGTCAAATGCATAGTCTGGAAGTAACACAGAAGTTTGCAAAGAAGCAGTTGAACTGAATAGAAATTTAGAAGCAGCAGCAAGTTCATCTGTGTGAATATGAAAGACATCATTTGTTGGGATTTATTCCAGGCTGTCTTCTCATTTTAGATGAGGACAGATTTGTATGTTTCACTCTGTATGTTATCGTGACAATATATATTCTTATTACAGAATAAGACTCATGCTAATCATCTAATTCTTGGTGATTTCCTTTTTTCAGTCTATAAATAATGACAAGAGGTAGATTCAGTGCAACATCTTGTGAGACATATTTGGGAAGTAATACAGGACACTTGTGCTGTTAATGACATAGAGGCCATAGAGGACTTTTGCAGGGTGAGCAAGTCCTGCTGAGCACTCCCTGGCTCTCCAGTGCTGCACTCCTCCCATGGATGGGATCCCACAGTCCCAGTGCTGCAGTGCTGCTCTCAGGGCACTGCTGTGGCAGCGGCCGCTGCCTCTTGTTCTTCCACCCTCAGCACTCCTGCTGCACAAGGGTCCTCTCAGACACCAGGCAAGGTGTTCAGCTGTCTGATCTCCTCTGTCTCCACAGCAGCTCTCCCAAAAGCCCAACAATGCCCTTTTGGGTCCTTGAAATGCCCTCTCCTGAGGTAATCTGTGCCAAGGGTACACGGGCTCTCTGGGCCAGGCACAAAGGGCTGCTTTTGCCACTCATTTCCAGTCAGGCTCACTTCAGCTTCCAGCACAGTCAGCTCTTGGGATCCTCCTGTCCCCCCAGAAATGGAGCTGGATCCTGCCCCTGTATATCTTGGTGGGATCAGGGTACACTGTGCAGCAGTGACAACTAAAGCCTTCTGTGCTTTGTGGGCCTGATGTGCCCTGGGCCCACACAGCCCAGTAGCTCTGATTGTCCCTTTCCTCCACCTGGCTGGAGGCAGGGCCCCAGCTCTGGCCTCTGCTTCTGGCCACAGTACTCCATGCTCACTTCTTGTAATGAGAACTGGAGGTCCCTTCCACCCTTGGGGCAGATCTATGAATAACTTTCCTAGAAGTCTCTTTCTTGATTCCAATATTGTCACCTCTACTTCTCATTCATCATTTTCCTTTCGATTTTCTGCCACATTACTTTCCAAAAAGAGGTACTGAAAATTGAGGGAACAAAGCCTTGGAAAATCAAAACCAGGAAGTAATTTCTTGTCATTTCTAACTGAAACACCTCCTTTAAATTTTAGCTGAAATGTAAAATTTCATGCCAGCCACAAACATTTCATGGAAAGCACCATTCCATTTTGACATAACTGAGCCCCTCAAATCTTAAGTCCATAAAGAATCTTCACTGGTCAGCGTCTTCTGCTTGAGAAATGTTTGTTTATATTGGTGCAGCAAAAGACAAGGCAGAGTGGAAGAATCCAGCAGTCATTCAGAGGTGCAGACAGGAACAAGATCCTCCACTAATCTTAAAGGTAAAAAAATCCTAGAACAAACCAGCATTTAGACAGGCACAAGCTTGTGCTTGCACTCCCACACTCTCTTCTCAGGCCTTTTAGACTGTACCATGTACTCAGCACGTGTGACTGCCTGAACACCTTGCTTACCTGTGCTCCACAGCACACATCACATGCACCAAAAATGCTGCCACTGGAGCATTAGGTGTGCCACAACAGACCCCACCTTCCTCTTTGGCAGCCAGAGATGAGTTGCACAGTATAGTGCCAGCCTGTTCCCATCTTGGAAAACTCATTTCTATCATCTGCCTAAGTAGAGAACACAGTAAGGCAGGAGAAAAGGCTGGAGAAAGAGAGAAATGAGAAGAATTAAATAAATTCAGTCAGATATTACTTTCCCAAATAGTATTTGAACTTTCTAGATTCATTATGAGCAAAAAATTCAGGTGTCAGACTGCTAATGGAACTAGCTGCATTTGTGCTTTTCAAGCACTAACTGCTGGAGACAGAAAACAGAGAACTACCAAGTCATTAATCTTCTGTTATTCTCACAAACTTTGGGAATTGTTGCTTAACACTGCCTGTGATGTACTAGTTTGCCTTCCTGTCATCACACAGCGATTCTCAAATCAAATTTATCAGCATATGGGTGAACATGGATGGAGTGGTCTGTCTTTATCCCCTGACTCTATGGAAAACACCAGCAGGCTTGTTTGTAGGGAAACAACCATGAAGTCAGTAACAGGTACACTTTCTTACTTGAAATGATTTTCTATTTTTCTTACAACATAAATTTGGCAACTTCAGGTTCTGTGAGAATAATTATTAGCTGATTTTGCCTACCTGTTCAGAAGTCAAAATCACTAGGCTGCTCTGGTAAGGGCAGGCAGGAGGCTAAGTGAAAGTCACAGCTGCCCTTGCCCCTCAGGATTTGTTGGTGTGTGGCACAAGATGATGGCAAGTGTGTGCCCAGCTATCACTGTAGGGTTGGGGCACTCTCCCTCCACCTCAGAACATCCAGGTGTATATTCAGCATTGTGGGGTATCTGGGCACAGCTCAGTATCCCTTGACATTAAAAACAGCTTTTAGCGGCTTCCTGGCTGCACTGAAGAAACAGACTTTGCAAACTCATTGGAGCCAACGTGCCTGGAGTGCCCTCCTGGCTAAGGAGCCCCACACAGAGCAACACCACGCAGACCAAACACACACTGGGAGTCCCACGGTGTGGGACCAGCTCAGACACTCAGCTCTTGCCAAGGCAGCACTCATCCTGTGCTGCCCCTTTTTACCAAATGGTGCATAAATTTCTACTGATTAAGATGGCCGTGCACAGCTCTAAGCAAACACTGACTGTTTGCACTGCCAGAGAAGCACTGAAGCACATCTGCAGCAGAGGCAGTGCCAGTGCTGTCCCTGATCTAGCAGGCTATCCTGCTGCCTCACAAGGGCTCTCAGGATCTGCTTTTTTCCCCCAACAGTTTAAACAAGTCAGGGCTAATGTTCAGCTTTTCCTAGAAGGAACCTCCCTCAGCTTGACTACAGTACTGTTTGCAACTTGTTTGACTTGCAATGTAAGAGGAATGTAAGTGAATTTAAGTCAAGAAGTTTAGTGAGTTCTGTCTTCGTGAGTTCATGGCTTTATGTATCTGCAGATACAGACACAAAATCAAGTTACAGGAATGTGTCTTGCATACAGTTGTTTCTGGGTCACTAAGGACTACATTCCCCAAAAGGCAAAGTGCATAAAGAAAGCAAGCTTTTGTTCTGAGCAATGAAAACATGGATGAGTAAATCTTCTTCCTCTAGCTGCCACTGCTGATTGACACATATCACAGTAAAGAAATTCAACTTGAAAAAGATGGCTGTCAGGGAAATTTGAATTTACAAGCAAAGCAAAACAAACCTATACAACAAACATGCAAGGTTCACAGAAATAAAACTAAAACCAACCCAGGGTTTTATTAGCATGGCTTGATGAGTTAAAAAGAAGCCACAGAAACCTGGATTTTGTCCATGCAAGTCACTGATCATAACCTTGTCAGACGTTTTGACCAGCTCTCTTCCCAACTCTTCTGACTTTCATTAAACTCAACACCAGCTTCACTCAACACACCACAGGTAAAGGGCTAAAGCAGGGGATATTTTTCTTTACAGAAATCTGCTTTTACCATGATTCGAAAGAACAGTGGTAGTGAGTCTCTGTATCACACAATACTCCAATTAGGACTGTTTTGCTCTGTGTTCAGCTTTTCATTATGGGCCTGGGCACATTTCTGCAGCTCCTGCAGGGCAGTGCAGAGCTGCAGAACACTGTCAGGGTGCTGTGCAGCTCCACGAAGCCAGGAGACTGCTGAAAAAATCATCTGCCGCTCCTTATGTCAAAATGAAATACTTGGAGCCTCAGTGCTAGGATAAAGTGGATTTAAGGCAAGCTAAGGCAGAAGGTGAACCATAGCACAAGAGAAAATGCCAGATGCACATATCATCTGCAGCAGGACATGAGTATCTTCAGGAGCCAAAGCAGCACAGCATTGCCAGCATCAAGTGATATCAAGAACCTTAAACATGGACCAGCCATGTCAGCTATGCTGACCTACAATAACACCATTAGTGGGAGGAATAATAACTATTAATGTGCAGGAAAGACAAGGACACATCCTCTGAGCCCAGAGCACTTGGGGGAGAATAGAAAAGGCCCACAAGGCCTTTCAGCACATTCTTCTCTGTGAACATAAACCCTGTATTTAAAAGCTGTTCCATCCTTCTCCTCCTCCAGAAGAAGTTTATTAGGAACAAATAAATGTGGGAGGGGATGAAGACGCTTGAAGTGTGAACAGTGTCACAGTCCTCAGACTCAAGAGACAGGAGTGCTGCCTATAATAAAATATCCAAAAGATAAAGTAACCTTAGATAACACATTCCTCCAGTCATTACAGCCAGCTATGTGAGGACAGTTGCAGGACAGGCTGTCACCACTAAGCCAGACCCCTGCAGCTGGCTGTTTCCAGCCTCTGTGCCTGGTGGGATTGGGAGCAGCTTTGTCCCAGTGCTAAGGCAGGCAGCAACACATCTCCTGGGTTACAGGATCCAGTCCCCATGGCTGCAGGCACACCTCCCCTGTGTGAGCAAGGGAGGTTATGGCCACTGCTACTGACCCAAGCCTACAGGGCAGGTAAGAGAGCTCTCTTTCTTTTAGGTAAATCCATACATTACATCAGGAATTATTTCAGTCTGCTAATGTAGATTGCAGTGTCTTTGGATTTACAAACTGGACAATGAGGCAAGACTCCTATCCACCTCAGAAAAACAACAGACTGCCAACAAAAAGCACCTCCCACCAAAACTGCCAGAGTTACATTATTAGTTCCAGAACCTCAGATCCAATGACTTGCTCCATTCTGGTCATACTGGCCAGCCTATGACTCAGCTTCCATTTGTGATACAGATCTAAACCATCCCTGTTGAGAAGCATGGGGATATAAAACCAAAACAAACCTCATCATATTCGCATTTACTGTGCTAATGGGAATTAAATGAGCATCTCAGGCACTTTGCTCATGTTTTATTGCTGTTGTTCCTCCAGTGTTTTTTTTAAGCAACATTACAGAAACAACAGCAGAGCAATAGCAAAATCCTCTAAATCCCTACATTTCATAAAAAATGATAGAAATTTTCATGAAACTACAGCTGATGCATTGTACAGTGCTGCCTGTACTAATTTCCTTCTCAGAGGATAATTGTAAAAGTGCACATCACTTCTTAAAAGTCCTTTAATCTGTTCCTCTTGGTTCGATGCCCACCCTCCCAGCATCTTTAACAATATTGTTTACAGATTTATCATTGTTAATGACAGGAAAGCAGTTTTTCAAATTTCCACAGAGGGTCAATGAGTGTTTACATCAACATGGCAAGAGCTCTCTGCTTTGGAAGAGAATGCTGTAATCAAATCTCTGAAGGGGAAGTTGGAGCAGTAATGAAAAAGTTTAGTTTGTGTGCAATGGAAAAGAGTACTCATTTATTATCTAACAATTAACTGATTGATCCAGACACACCTTTCCTCTTCTCTCTTTGCTATCCCTGTCTGCCAGCACTCTCAGAGGCCCCTCTATTGTGAGTCAACTTAGTCATACATGAGATGCAAAAGCAATTCTTTCCATTTGAACAAACCCATCATTTATTTAAGCAGAAGGTAACTGCTTTAAAAACTTTGTCTGTACTGCAGTAACAATATCCCCTGATCACTGTCAGAGTTGAACTAACTTTCAGCACAAGAGAGAGGTGGAGTACAACACTGAATTCTCCTTAACCACAAGATTCTATTCTATGACCCAAACTCTGAACTGAGAAACACATACAGATGTAGGTGTGGGACCTAAGGTTTGCAGCTGAAAATAAAGCATGATTTAATGTACAACAAAGGCTTGTGAACACATCATACTACCTGGATCCTGAAGGATTATTCTACCAGAACAATGCAAAGAGAGAAAAACATTAAGTCCCATTTCCTTTTCCCTTCCAAATCAGGCATTATATTATCACTCCTTTAATGCCCTCTGCTGCAGAACACTGACTTTTAAATCCTACCAGCACTACAATACAACTGTGTTTTCATCAAATGTAATGCTGCTGTACATCCAAACTCATACATTTGGGGTTCATAGTAGCTGTGATTGTGATGAGCCAATAACCAGTGATTATTTTGTGGACAGCAATAAAAAACACAGACTGCAGAGCATATGCTTTTTATTTCAAAGATGAGAGCAACCTATGCTCAATCCACTGGGGGTAAGAGGTTCTTACAATATTGCTCCAAGATACAAAAGAAGGAAGGAAGAAACAGAAAATCTGGTGGACTAGAATGAACTTATTTCCCTACAGAAACCATAAGCACAATTTTCCCAGCATGGGACATAACAGTTCTCCCACAAATTTCTAAAATGTATTTCCAGTGCTCCGTATAGAAAGTTAGATGCACAAGAAATGTTTGCAGATTCAATGCAGGCAGTAATTGAGAACATGTGTGCTGGGGGAGTTAAAGGGGGAGGAGGAGATTCAGCAAGCCATACTCCATCAGAATGGAGAGGCAGGAGAAGCAGTTCAGGCCTCATCATTTTCAAAGAGCTTCCATCTGCAAGTGGGTCCAACAGCCTACATCAATGCGAGGATGAATGCTGTGAAGCTGCATGTCAACCCCAAATTTAATGCACATTAACAATTTAAGAGCCTGAATAAAAAATTAAAAAACAGAGTTTCATCAACTTTCCCTTAAGTTCAGAGAGAAGCTTTAGCTTCTTGTACAACAAAGGATATCTTAACAGCAAAAACCTTTAACTCTTCTCATTCTCCTAGGCTCTGCTTTTGTATCCTAATCAAGATGGATCCTACAGAGCCCAGGGATGTTTTGTATATTTGCATATTCTAGCTCATATTATGTACAAAATAGTGTTGTAGATGTGCCTGTAGCCAGCTTTCCAGAAACCTGTAGTTAACCAAATCTACAACGCGCAGAGGCAACCAAAAAGAAGCTTCATTTGCTAATGAAGCACAAGGAAGCTCCCCTCGTGCCAATTCTTTCTATATACACAAGCAAAGTAGAAAAAGCATTTCAAGAATTTTAAGGTTTTTAAAATCAGTCAATACTGACTACCCATGAAGTTTCAGCCTTGAAAATGCCAGATGGTATTATTTTTAACAATGCTCTTCCAAAACACTCTTTCTAAATTGGTCTTTTCACACTGCAAAGGAAAAGCCCATAGTAATGGCAGAAGCATAAAACTTCTTCCCAGGCCTACCAGACCCAAGGAAAACATGAAAGATTATTCAGCAAGTCAGCATTACATGGCTCAGATGGAATTTTGCAGTTTTGGAATATTGTTCCTAAAATCCAGCTGCCAAATCAACACCCAAAACAAAAGCCAGAGCTCCTGCAGAATTATATATGTCATAAATGATAATGCAGAGTGGCTCACTGTGTGGGTCAAAACCAGTGTCATGACCAGCACCATCCCACAGATGTTTCTTGTTGCTCTCCCATTCTGAAGGAACACAGCAGTCACTCCACAGGACTGAGCTTTTCTGGGTCTGACTGGTCCCTGCAGGAGCACCAGTGTGAGGTGTCCCATGAACTCAAACGCAGCTCAAATCAGGGCCTCAAATCAGTGCTCCAAAAGTCTCCAGAGGTTAATGGAGTTACCCATTCCCTCACCATATTCTGGCATTTGGGATATGTTTGCTGGCTGATGTAAGTGGCTGCACTGTACCTGCAGTGCCCTCATGTTTGGCTTTTGATCTTTTTGGAGTTTCAGCACAAGAACTCTTGTGGTCTCTCTGCAGCACCCAGCACACTGAAGTGTAGACATTTCTAGAGAGCAAGTCACACAGAAGTGTGCTTCAGGAACATGCTTTGTAAGCCTGTTCAGTTTGCTGGGTGATGAGAAAACAGCTGTTTAGAACCAAGGATTTGTAAGCTATTTCCACCAAACAGTCTGGTGACTGAATAATAAGATGGCAGGTGAAATACAAAGTCAATAAATGGAAATTAATGCATACAAGGGGAAAATAATTTAAGTTCTGAATGAAGAATGACAGGCTCTAGAAGAGCTATTACCAAGATGCTGGAGTCTTCATGGCTGTTCTTCAAAAGGGTCAAGGCTTTCAAAGGTGCTGAGAGAACTGGGATAAAATGAGGCAGGGAGGTGAGACCAACTCATTACTCCAAAGTAAAAAATTCAGCACATCCCCAGCTGCCAAGTACTTCATGATCAAACATCCCAAGCTACCAAACAGGCTGGAATTCAGTTGGAAGAAACACAGATAAGGTATCAGTGGTGATCCAAGATGTGGAAAACTAAGTAGATGAGAACTGTCCAGCTGTGGAATTATGGGAGAAGTTATTATGGCCAAGGTGATTAAAGAATTCACTGTTTCACAATGTGAGAAAGGGGTGCATACAATTAATTGACCTGATAACACAAAGTTTCCATTTAGAAACCAGCATGACTGTGTACCTGCATAAGAGGGATGGCCAGACAATAACACAAAACCCAATATGCACAGGGAAGAGATGGGTTCAAGGGCGAATCAGAAGATCTTAAAAATCATTTCCAACTCAAACCATTCTAGGATTTTAAGATAAGTTCACCAGTGAACATGGTGCCTCTAATAGTATCTCCCCTTTGGGACATCTCTTGCACTTCTGGCTCTGGGAGGATGCTCCAGGGTTGTACACTGGCCTCATTTGATCCCTGAGCAGCCCAGTCAGTGCTATGGGAGACACAGTGCTGGGAAAGAGGGCTCTTGGCTTTGCCCACCCTTGTATTCCAAAGGACAGCACAGCTCAAAGCACAGGCAAGACAAGAAGATACAGCATGAAACAAAAACCTGTGGGTCTCAAGCTGGTTTTTTCCTCCCTTTAGATGTCTGATTACTGTAGTAGGGAGTACTTGTGCAATCTGACAACCTCTGACATCTACTACTGTTAGGGCAACTGCCCTCAGGTTCAAACCACCCCACAGAGAAAAGCCCTCTCCACTGTCATTGCACCCTCCTGGTCCTTCTAGGCATGGATCCTAGAGGGACTCTTCATACTGAGCTGCCACTTGGGAAGAATGTGTCAGCCCCTTACCAGGGTGGGGAAGAGAGAATTAGGAGCACTAATCTGAGCTGGTTGTCTGGCTAAGAGGCTGCTACTTCAGATACAACCACAGAGAATCCCATGATTCAAATCCTGATTCTCATATTCATACCTCCGAGCCCATATATCAGGATGGGCAAAGGATGGCTTAAAGCCAGGTAAAGAATCATCATCACTCATCCTCTTCTGGCACAGCTATTGGAGTTACTAAATTTGTAGTTTTTTCAAACAAGATGTTGGGGTTTAGGAGGTCTCCTTTAGTTTCTTTCTCTTAAGGAATTTTCTCCCATTTTTGTTGCTAGGAGACAATAAAGACTGGGTACTTAGGAGAGACAAAAGAAGTTGCCAAGCTCAGGAGAGGAGGGCTCCTGGCTGCACCCTTACCTGAGGGTTTCTCCTCCAGGGGCAGCGATACCGTGAGATTTGGGCTGGGAAAGGGGCTGGATGTCGCTCCTGGCCCGCTCCTGCCCTCTCAGCACTCGCAGGCAGCCAGGCTGAGGTCGCTGTGGGGAGAGTTCGCCACCACTGCAGGTTCTGTCCTCTGCCTTCCCTCTGCCGGGAGCGGAGCTCTGCCCGGGAGCGCGGCTGCTGCGCTGGGACCTTATTAACACCCTGCCCCCCTGAGAAAGGGACCGTTCAGCGGCTGCTCGGGGCCTCAGGGGAAACCCCGGCATCCCCGAGCCGCGTTCCCCTCCCAGGGAGCCTCTCCTTGCCCTGTCCTGTTCGGGAGCCGGGCTGCTGCTGCCCGGGCCCGCTGCGCCTCTNGCTGCTGCTGCTGCTGCTGCTGCTGCTGCTCTGGGCACTCCAGCAGGGAACTGCTGGGCCTGGCCCACAGCTGGGCCTGGCAGCACCTTCCTTGCAAAGTTACAATAATTCTGAGGGAAGGGGGTCATGTGCTCCGTTCCAAGGGTTGTTTTCGCCTTCCTTGGCAGACGCCTGCCTTTCAAACCAAGACACAAGATGAATTGTGCTGGGCAAGGGGGACATGCCAGAACTGTATCAGGAAAAAAATCGGCATTTCACTCACAGTTTAGGTTTCCAACTACCAGAAATCAGTACTGCTGTCACCTTAGCCAAACTGAATGGCAGTGGTCAGCTTATGTTTTAAAGAGGCATTTCAAGCCTATGGGAACCTCATTCATAACGCTCAGACAACCTTTCCACAAGCAGAGGTGGCACAAAACTATGATAGCTCCAAGTGAGATCCTGAGGGAACAGACAGCATCTATTTCCATTTGTCTTCAACTGGATAGGTAGTTTGGAAGTTAAAGGAAATGCCATGCCCCTGGCAGATTTTAATACTTCAACGAGAAGATTCTGCCTTGCCTTACGCTCTTTCCTTTAAAGCATAAATGAATCAAGTGCTGCACCATTTAAAATACCACTTCTCATGAAATTCTAATCCCCATTTAATTTTATATCCTACTGCATTACCTGTTTCTCCACAGAGATGGGGAGAATGAGAAAAGGGAAGAAGAGATACTTTGGTAACCAACAGAGTCCCTAAACACATGCTCTGAAAACAGCCAAAGATTATGAAGGCCCAGCAGTCTTTAATCATGTACTCATGTCCTGTCCTCACCAAGTGCTGTGTAGGCTGAGTATTAAAATAGATAGAGAAAATTAAAGCAACAAAATAGCAGCTGTCAAAGATTTACAGAAAGTTAAAATTGTGCGATCAATAGCTAAGATTAAAAAAAAAAAACTACAACAAAACAACACAGTCTTTCTTTTGTAAAGGTTTGGGGAAGAACAAATACTCTCAGAACAATATAAGGCTGTATCATCCAGAGACACCTCCAAAGTATGAAAACTTAATGAGTAATAGTCTTGGATCTTCCTCTGTGTGCAGCTGTGCTGAGGGCCACCAAAACCAAACAAGGGTAATGCTGGGCAATGCCAACACCTCGGCCATCCCTCCATGCCTGGGAAGGCTCTGACTTCAATTTTCCTTCCAACCAGCGAGGGGGCAAGTGGACACAACAGCAAATACGCTGTCAGATGTTGCTTTTAATTTTCATCAAGAAAGAAGATGAAACTATCAGATGACTCAAAAAAGGGGAAGACCAGATACTTCATGTCCTGAGACACCTGTGTGCTCATGCCACACTGCCTGGGCTGAAAAGCTCCAAAGGGGATGTTCCCTTGCTGTGGAAAAATGCAACCAACTCAAGTATCCAAGAACTCAAGCATTCAACATCAACAGTGTCCAGCTTGGAAAGAAAGCAAGTCAAAACTTCAGTAATCTGAGACTATGATGTAAAAGGTTCTCCTGTCACCTCAGTTCTGTACTTTTTAACTGAATTACTTCAGCAGTGTAGGATTCCAGGATAACAGACCTGTGTAAAATGTAAGGGTCTGTAGATCTAAGGGAAAACACAGCCCTGTGAGCTGATGGATATGGTTGAAGTATGTTAACAATCTGTTTCCACTGAAGTTGGGATTTGAAACACACTTCACAGCTACACACCAGGGTTCTCATTCATTGCCTGCATGAGTCCTTTCTGTCACTGTTTTTTCAAAACCCTTCAAAGCATGATCATAGGACAAAAGCTTATTTATTGATTCAATATTCAATATTCAATAAATTCAATAAATTCAAAAAAGTGGTGAATACCCTAGGTTTTGTTTAATGCTTCATAAAGACTCCAGTGAAAAGTTAGTTTTACTGACAAACCACAATCAGACTAAATGACAAAACTTCAGGTGAGATGCAGTAGTGTAAGTTACAATATTAAATGCAACTCATAGCCTGACTCACCTCCAATTCTCCCATCTCCAGAGCCAGCAAATACCAGTGATTAGCAGCCCAGAATGACAGAATGGTTTGGCTTGGAAGAGACCTTCAAATCTCTCTTCTTTCCATTTAAAGCCAATCCCTCTTGTCCTATCCCTATCTGTCCATGCAAAAAAATCTCTACTTTTTCTAAGTCCCTTCAGGCCCTGGAAGGGGTTCTAAGCTCTCCCTGGAGCCTTCTCTCCAGGTGAACACCCCCAGCTCTCCCAGCCTGGCTCCAGAGCAGAGGGGTTCCAGCCCTCAGAGCATCTCCATGGCCTTGTCTGGACTCACTCCAACAACTCCGTATCCCTCTGATGTTGGAGGCCCTAGACCTGGACACAGCACTCACATGAGAGGGGAAGAATCCCCACCCTCAACCTGCTGGCCATTCCTTTCATTATTCAGCCTAAGATATGGTTGGCTTTCTGGGCTGCAGCTGCACATTGCTGGCTCATGCCCACCTTTTCATCCACCCCAAGTCCTTCTCTGTCTTACCATCAGAAAGCTCTGTCTTAAAAATATATTTAGGTCACAGAAAACACTTGAATACCCTAGAAAAACATACAAAACTAAGTAAAATGTTGAACTAAGACAATAACAGATGGAAAAAGAACTAAAGAACACAAGTTCTTTAGCTAGGCTGTGAGTGGACCTGACAGGGAGGTGAAAAGACTCTTAGAAAGGCACAATTCCACCTGGCTTCTGTTTGCTGTTTTTCACAAGGAGACCTCCAAGCACTTTCTAAAGAAAGTCAGTATCAGTATCAGGTTTTATTGCATCTCATCTTTTACAGGACAGAGCACAAAAGTAGATTATCAGTCTGGTCTCACACAGTCCAAACAGATCTTAACATTTACTGCTCTTCCAATAAGTTCTCTGGAAGAACAAACAGTTTGTAACAGTTAAAGAATATTTTTAAACTATGCTGAGGATAAAGGGAGCACAGCCTTCAGCAATATATAAGACTTTGCTTTTAAGTAAACATTTGGCTTTTTAAAGCACAGAACAACAAAAACAAACCCACCAGGTGTTGCCTGCACACTCAGTGCAGTGAGAGAGCAGTGAGGAGAGAAAAGCACAGGCCCACAGGAGAGCAGAATCACAGTACCCTGCCAGCTTTGTCCACAAGCAATAGCAGAAAAGCTGGCAAAGGAAATAATTAGCTGAATAAAAAGATTCAATCCTGTACAGAGGATGGATATGAATAAGACTTTTCTAGTATAACTAGAGATCTACACTTAATTTGGTCTGACAGGGGGCACAGGCCTCTAGCAGGATCCACTTCTAGTAACCACAGTCTCCAGCAGCAGTTCCAGGAGGTTTCTGCAAACAACTGCTGCCTGAGCTTCTGTCCCAGAGAGCACTTGGAGGATTTGCAAGGAAACCATCTGAAATCAGGACTTGACTGTCAGGGGGAACAGAGAGTGCAGGACAGACTGGGATCTCTTCTTTCAATAAAGATAACTTCTGTTTTGCTGAGTCCAGTGTTTTACTGTCAAGCTTATGCTCATAGATACAGCCTGCAGGCTTTATTCTGGCAGAAATAATTGGCTAAGTCACCATTTTTTTTCCTGCTGACATATATCTGTAAATAAATAACATGGGTTTTGAACAAGGAGTGAGAGGGTGAAAGCTGCTCAAAGAACAAAAAACAATCATAAATTACCCTCTGATCTTCAAAACTCTTAGGAATCAAGAGGGGGAGCAATAGAAGTAGGAAATCCAGTGGTTATTGAACAAGGTTTCCTTCACTCAGTGGCAAGATTCAAATCTCACTGGAAGGTTAGGATCTAAAAAGCCCTCTCCACTGGGCTATGACAGTGTGCCCAGTTGCCAAGCTGAGAGCCTCCTCTGGTATTCCAGTGTATTATCACAGACAAGACCTCAGACTCCAGTATTGTTCAGCTTGGTCTGAATGTCAAGTGTTTGCTATTGTTCTTGATGCAGAATATCTCAATACACAATCCTGGTCTGTTTGGCCCCACCCTGATGTACCTTCTCTCATCTTCTGAACAGCCCTTCCTTCCTCACCACCTTCCCTGTGGGGATGGGAAGTTGCACAGATGATGGAGGCTGCTAAGCAAGGTGAGCCAACACAGTGCATGCCCCAAGGACATTGCATCTGAACTATCTGTAAATCTCAGCAGCATCCTGTTCCATAATTAAACACATCTGATCTTGTGACAGTAAGAGAGATATCAAATTGGAATATAACAATACAATGATTAAAATTCAGGTGTGGTACAAGTCACAGTAGTATGGCAGTGATGAATGTCACACCAGGGGTGTTTTGGAGAGATGAAGAAACTTACATTCACACATCTGTACAATTAAAATTTCCTAACACAAAAACATAATTAAGTGCTTCTGTGCTAAACCATGTCCTATTTTTCCCTCTAAGTTGTTTCTAAAACCACTTACACAGAGCTTCATAAAGGCCTGCTGAAGACATCAACCAAGCCTCCTAATGCAGAATGACTGATTTCTCTGGCCATCAAGAATACATTTCTACCTCAAAGAACAGAAGAAATTCAAGAGAGAGAAGTTACCATTCATTTGTTTGCCAGCAAGCTTTTTGCCTTTTTGCTCCACTACTAGGAGAAGCAGTTCCATAATTGCAGAATGATCCTCTGACATACAAAGCAGTCAAATCCTATCACATCAAGTTGCCCAAAGAGCATTTTGCACCATAAACTGCAATTTCACCCAGGTGCTGTTCCCTATGAGTGTGGGGTCAAGAGTCTGGTCCATGATGGAGCAGTGACAAGAATGGTAGGAATGTCTATGCACTGCTGGCTCCTGCTGATCTGGCACAATGACGTGAACGTTTTGGGAATGTGAATTTTTAATTTCTGTCTTCCCTATAACGGTATTGCCCTGGTTAACCTCAAGAGAGGGTTCAGATGCCCAGGAGGCAGTTGGAGAAATTGTCAGTGTACTTGTGTTGGTTTGCCCTGGCCCAGTTTCTGGTAGCAGGGGGGCCACAAAGATGCTTCTGTGAGAAGCTTCTGGAAGCTTCCCCCATGTCCAGTAGAGCCAATGGCTGATGGCTCTGGGGATGGACACGGGGATGGACACGGGGATGGACATGGGGATGGACACGGAGAGGGACACGGAGAGGGACACGGAGAGGGACACGGAGAGGGACACGGAGAGGGACACGGAGATGGCCAGGACTGGGCCAGTGAGAGAGGCTGGTAACACCTCTGTGATGGCAGATTGGAGAAGAAAATCAAAACAAAGTCACAGGTTTGCACTTTGGGTTAGAGAGGAGAAGAGGAGGAGGTGAGAACATGTGAGGGAAACAACCTGGAGACACCAAGGGCAGTGCAGAAGGAGGGGCAGGAGGTGCTCCAGGCGCCGGAGCAGAGACTCCTCTGCAGGCCCTGGTGAGACCGTGGTGGAGCAGCTGTGACCCTGCAGCCCCTGGGGATCCACAGGGAGTGCA
This sequence comes from Notiomystis cincta, assembly GCA_013398075.1. NCBI lineage: Eukaryota > Metazoa > Chordata > Aves > Passeriformes > Notiomystidae > Notiomystis > Notiomystis cincta. Next base: position 52,101 of record VZRX01020711.1, read on the forward strand.
GAGATCCACCCACAGCCCCTGGGGATCCACAGGGAGTGCAGAGATCCACCCACAGCCCATGGAGGAGGTGCCCAGGCCGGAGCTGTGGATGCCTGGACGAGGCTGAGATCCAGAGGCAGACCCAGAGCAGAGAGAGGGCCTTGCTCCCAGGCTGGAGCAGCCTGTCCTTGCGGGGCTGCACCCCGTGGAAGGAGAGCCCCACCACAGCAGTTTTGGGAGGGCTGTGTGCCCCTGGGGGAGTTCACATTTCAGCAGTTTTGGGAGGATTGTGCCCCTGGGGGAGCTCACATTTCAGCAGTTTTGGGAGGGCTCTGTGCCCCTGGGGGAGCTCACATTTCAGCAGTTTTGGGAGGGCTGTGTGCCCCTGGGGGAGCTCACATTTCAGCAGTTTTGGGAGGGCTTTGTGCCCCTGGGGGAGCTCACATTTCAGCAGTTTTGGGAGGGCTGTGTGCCCCTGGGGGAGCTCACATTTCAGCAGTTTTGGGAGGGCTTTGTGCCCCTGGGGGAGCTCACATTTCAGCAGTTTTGGGAGGGCTGTGTGCCCCTGGGGGAGCTCACATTTCAGCAGTTTTGGGAGGGCTTTGTGCCCCTGGGGGAGCTCACATTTCAGCAGTTTTGGGAGGGCTGTGTGCCCCTGGGGGAGCTCACATTTCAGCAGTTTTGGGAGGGCTTTGTGCCCCTGGGGGAGCTCACATTTCAGCAGTTTTGGGAGGGCTGTGTGCCCCTGGGGGAGCTCACATTTCAGCAGTTTTGGGAGGGCTTTGTGCCCCTGGGGGAGCTCACATTTCAGCAGTTTTGGGAGGGCTGTGTGCCCCTGGGGGAGCTCACATTTCAGCAGTTTTGGGAGGGCTTTGTGCCCCTGGGGGAGCTCACATTTCAGCAGTTTTGGGAGGGCTGTGTGCCCCTGGGGGAGCTCACATTTCAGCAGTTTTGGGAGGACTCTGTGCCCCTGGGGGAGCTCACGAAGCTGCAGGTGCAGTTTGGCTGCAGCTCCTGAGCGTGGCCCCACGCTGGAGAAGTTCCCACAGAATGGTCTCCCGTGGAAGGGACCCCACGGCCTCACAGGGGATGGACTCCTCTCCCTGAGCAGGGGAGAAAATCTCAGTGATGAACTGACCAGACCCCCCTGCCCTGTCCCCTGAGCTGTCAGTGGGAAGGAGGGAGGGGCTGGGGGGGAAGAAGGTGTTCAAAGGGCTTGTTTTACTTCTCATTATCCTTCTCTGATTGTGTCAGTAATAAATTCACTTTGTAACTCAAGTTGAGCCTGTTTAGCCCTTGCAGTGTTTCTCCCAGTCCTTATCTCACTCATGAAACATTTGTTAGTTGTTTTCCCTTCTCCCTCCAGCTGTGCCAGGGGAGGGTGAGTGAGCGGCTCACCTGGAGTTTGGGCCAGAGTCAAACCACAGTGGTACTCCAGCAGCTGAAGCAGGGTTCAGGGGCACACGCCAAGGTCTTCTCCAGTGACGTGGCAACCACTGAGAGCTGGGAACCACCCTAGATGAGAATCAGACCTGACCCAAACACAGGAACCCAGATGTCCATGTGAGAAAGAGACTGGCACAACTGAGGGGCATCTCTGGCAAAGGACGTGGCTCGGCCAAGCCTCCTGCCCTGCCAGGTCACAGCAGGCCTTGCTTTGCTCCCAGAGCTCCTCACTCATTCTAGAAAAAGCTTTCCTCTGCTAAGAAGCAGGGGCATTAAAAGCCAGCTCTGTGATTCTGGAGGAAAGAAAGCAAGCCTGGCTATGAGTTTTTGAAGGCTGAGGACTGCCAAACTTTCAGTAAACCAGTCCTAAAGTTTTTAGTTACTTCAACATCTGCCTGTATAAATAGAACATTTTTCTCAAAGTCAATAGTGGTCTGTTTTTATCTTCACTATCCTTTGATGTCTTTGCCCAGAGGGCTGGAAATGCTACTTAGCAGCATCACAACAAAAGCATAGCAGGATCTTCTGCATCAATAGCTGATGACTCGGGAATCTGATAAATTCAGCCTTGACTTTTGGCTGTTTCTGTTAACCTGGATTTTCACCACACTGCAAAACCTGTACAGGATGCTCAGTATCTTCTCCTTGGAAATGGCCATCTGTTAGCCCTGACACAGCTGAACTAATTTCAGGTTTCAGCACTGTGTATTAGCTGTAAGGCACCAGGCAAACAAGGCTTGAGAAGAACCTCCCAGACTGGGGGATGGTACATCTTAGTCATTGATGTAAGGAGAAAGCAACTTAGAGCTGCTGCCTCTGCCTCACTGATGGCAGGACTTTTCCACCATAACTTGCCAGTCAGACAACTTCCACACAAAAATTCAGCAGCCCAACTATCAAAGGTAGGCAGGGTTGATCACTGTGAGGTTTCCAAAGCATCCCCTGCTTCAAGAGAAGTGGAAAAGGAGTCAGGCACTTCATTACCTCGCAAAACCCATGTGAGTAACCAAAATGAACTGAGCTCCTTCACACCTGGGTGCCAAGTCTCACCCTGTAAGTGTAGAGAACTTCTGCTTTCCATCCAAGGTGCTACTGTACCATGGGATCTCTTCCCCAGTAAGACAAGAAGGGACTCACTGGAGCTGTTATAATTTCTAGACCCAGTGAACCACTGAGCAGAGGCAGTAGGTGAGGGAAATCTCATCTAAGCAACCCTTGCTTTCATGAAAGTTAAATACTTTTGATAAACTCTGAGTAAACCACAGATCAATTCATGGTGAGTTAATCTCATTAAGGCACAGCTCCAGCTCTTTTCCAGGCTGGTAGGAGGCAGAAGGTACAACAAGTGAGATCAAAATGAGCTCACGGTGCCAAATGCTTTCATGTTACACATGGAACAATGTCATCCTGCACTAATTTGTGTTATGGTTTCTTATTCATTCCTCTGCATTGGTTTCTGATATATTCCAGATGGACTAAATGTATATGCTAAATATAAGTTACAAAGCTGACTAACAGTTTTGGTTTTCAGTTTATTTTAAGACATGACTGAATCTAGTATTGTTCATTTTCCCTCAGCACTCATGATCATCACGAGCAATTCCACTCCAGATTAGCTAAAACAGGTAAGGAAAATTTCACTCATCTTACTAAGAAAAGAATTTACTTCTGTCTTAGATAAACACCATTTACAACCTTCTCTGTAAGTTCACATCTGCACCATTACACAGCTCAGTCAAACTAATGCAAGATTTAGAATTTTCCTGCTTTTACTAGTCTTGCAACCTTTGTACCCAATCAGCCATTTAGTAAAATCCAGATTCCCAAGAAAGATCACTCTCTGCACCACTTATGGGAAGTATTGCAAAGTCAAGCCTTTAGGAATTAAGTTGGTCATGAGGAATCAGCCAAATCAGTCTCACTGGCTTATCCTGTTACTCTGCTGGCTTGGGAGAGGACAGAACTTACACAGCTTACAGCATACAAAGATTTTTTCCTAAGGTATTTGTATAGAAAAAAGCCACAATAAAAGGAGACATCAGAGACAAGGAACCTCAAGGGAAGAAGAGAAAACATTTTTTGCTTAGTAAGGGACATGCTTCACCCCTTGAATCACATAGATGCTATAAGACCAATCTGCTTTGTCAACAGAGGCCAGCATTCTCTTTCAGTACCTGATGCAACATTTATTCCATGTTTCACTTAGAGTGGCTTTATCTTTTAAGCTGTGTTCCTCAGAGAAAAATACAGTCTCACAGCAGTTTCACCAACACTAGTCCTCCAAAGATAGGTTTTGAGGGCCAAAAGGAGACACTGTCCTGACTGGTCTTTGTCCTCATACCTGCACATTTTGACATCAAGTCCAAAACTTACATATAAAGCAGAACCTCAAGTGTGGGAAAGCAACTGTGCATACAGGTGCTGAGGTCTCTGGAACAAGTCCTGTAGGTTTAGTGAGAAAAAAAAAGGTCGAAAAAGGTATTCTTCCATTTTAACATGCTTTAGTGTGTGAGAGAGCTCTTGTTCTCAAGAGGTAAATGTGAATGGCAGCCTTCTTCCCTTGGGAAAAGGTAAGCTCCTCTACTCCAAGAAAACACCCCAGAAAATAAGAATGCAGTGCTTGCTCCTGCATTCCTCCCTGGCTTTATATCTGTGACTGGAAAGGCTTTTGTCTCTCAAAGCACAGGAACAAGCAAATTACTACCTTCAATTTCTGCCTAGATAAACTCAACATGTCCCAGAAAGCTGGAGTGAGAACTGAAACAGAAGTATGTATGTAGGTGCTCCTGGTGGTTCAAACTGTCAGGATGAGCCTGGATCTTTACCTGCAAGGAATGGAAGAAATCTGATGGAAATGGCAGCACTGGGACTTGGGACTCCTAGATACAGCTTATGGCTTCAACATGCATTCAGTGCAGTGTTTTGGCCTGTCTGCCATCCATTTTTTCCAGTGAAAAATCCAAGTACAAAACCCCACATCAACATCTCAGGTACCTGTAAGCTTACCAGCTGTAAAGCACTGTAAATTCACAGTCTTTCACCCAGCATCAGTAAATAAACCAATTTATTTTATTTTTCAGATGATATCACCAATAGAAGTGGCAAAGCACTAAAATCATGGAGAAAAGCCAGAAAACATAAAATATATACAATTTGGGGTAACACATTATTGGTTCTGCTGCTACTACTACAGCACAGGTAGTTTCTCACAACCTATCTATTCAAGACTTTAGTTCTCATGAAGTCTGCTATCATCCTTAAAGGCAAGATATGAAGGCAAGATATGGGGAAGTGATAAGGAGAGAAGTGTTCAACAATGGGCCTATGAGAGCTCATGTACATGCTCTAAGTGTTCACATACCTGTCCCTCAAGAAGCAACTTCTTTATGTTCATCTGTCATTTAACTGGAAGCTTCATTTCAAACACAAGCAGTTGCCAGTGAATATTAATGAATATTAGCACTTACAGCATTCTACAGTACTGTCAAAAAGGGTAGCTCTGCAACTTGCTGATTTCCATGATTTTGGAGCAGAGGTGGGTGGATTTGTGCACACATTATTCAGCTGTCCAAGAAGAAAGAACAAACAACCCATTATGTCCATCTGAGAAAGAAAAAACCAATCTGCTGTGGCAAAGACAAATCAGTTTTTAGTGATGCTGCAGGGACACTGTTGATTACAAATCTGGATTCTGGCTTCAATTTGTGGGGTGGGAAGATTAAACGTGCTCTGCCATTTAATAAACTTTACACTAAGCTCTGCTTTTCTCTGCCTCACTCTTTTATCAAAAGAATGAAGCCACTTATCAGATATTTCCAGGCATGCTTCAGATATTGTTACCAACTTAAATAATACCAGTCGCCTTAGCTGCTAGAAAAAGAAATAAAAGGTGAGGTACGGGTCAGAAACCCACAGTTTGGACCAACTTAACTCCTGTTACAAACACAAAGGCAGGATTACACAGAAAGGGTCATATTTTAGGCACCAGACAATTTCAACATGCAGAGAAGCAGCAAGAGAAGCATAGCCCTGGTGTATTATTAAACAAGAACCAAGTACAAAGATATCCAGTTAATCACAGAGACTGCTGGCATTTTATTGTCCCTTGTGTGCTCAGACAGCTTCCATCCCAACCCAACAACTCAGAAATTGCTGGCACAGAAGTGAGGGAGCAGCAATGAAAGCAATGCTCCCCACTACACTTCCACCAAATGGCAGTTGTGCCATGCTATCACATTTGCATGGTTTTCTGATTATCAAATCACTGCCTTGATGCTGGTGTACCTAAAAACAGATTCAGTTTTTATGTAATCACATACCATTTAAAAAAAGAGAAAAAGTCCTTTTTCAATGAAGCAGCTCAGCTCGACTGCACAGGTGTGGAGAAGGGTCCTGAAGCATTACTCCACAACTCAAAACCAGGATGCCAATTTCTGTGTGCTTCTTGTTTGTAATCAGCCAGAACCAAGTCTGGTTCTACAGCCCTAATTCTTATCTCACACTAAAAAAGAAAAAATTTACTGAAAGAGCAAGGAGGGAGAGAGTAAACACTAATATGTCCCCATGGAACAATTAACCATTCCTGTGCTTGACCACCCATGAGCATTTCTACATCTACAGCACTGCTTTTATCATTTACCAAATAATTCCTAGAGGGAGTATTCAATCAAGAGTGAAGATTCTGGAAAAGTGCTTGAAGATTTTAATTTTTTTAAATGACCTGAAGGTCTATGAAGAGGATGACTCTCTTGATGGAAGGAACAGATCTACATGAGCTGAAGTATTTCCCTAGGTAAGAGAAGATTGATGTGCAGGCCAACTCACAGCTGTATGTGCTGAAAAAAAGTCTGCAGAGAGAATTATGCACTTGTGTGCACAAAGCAGAGCAATGGGCAAAAAAACAAACAAGAAGAAGGAAGAGAAAATAGCAGTAGATGCAGTAAGCATTTACAAGTATATTCAGTTACGGCTTTAAAATTTAACTATTGCAGTTTTTAATAGAAATTATAATGCTCTCTTGTACCTCAGTGTAGTGCCAGGCTTAGGCTCCACACTGAGAATCATTGTCTTGTGCTTCCAATACATCCAACTGTCCACCACTCAGCTTTCAAAAGAAGAGGAAAAGAATATTATCAAGTGCTCACCTATGCACTTTTCCCCTCAGAAATGCCAGGAGCAGGCAGTGCTCTCTCAAACTCCAGGTTTCCTGCTAGCCCCATGTTGCTCATCTTTGACACTGTGCTGGCAGGGCACTATCAAAGCAGTCTCCAGGTAAAAAGCCCTTTTACTTTTTACAGTGAGAAAGGTTCACTGCCCTGCAAGATCAGAGCTGCCCCACTCCTGGACAACAACATGTTTCCTGCAGATCTGTGCTCTGGGTGAATTCAACAGGAAAAGTCCTGTTTGACACAAGGAACCAAAAGTTGGGATTCTCTCCCTGTTCCCTTCTGCAAACTCAATCAGAACAGTTCTTGCAGTATAACACAAAGAAAGGATACATTATTCTTAGTAACTTTATTGAGCATAAGGAGAACAAGAATTTGTTACCAGCTTAAATGAAAGGAGGATTAGGCCGTTGTGGAGGTGGGGTGTTGTATTTTAGGGATGGTATTCCCCAATTTAGTGTTCCCACTCCAAACCATGCACTGCTGGTTCACACCTCCTCCCCAATCCTGCAGAGGGCTGGAGAGAAGAATTGGAGGCACAAAAGGTAGAGATGAGGGGCTAAGATAAGAAAAATTTACTAAAACCAGTAGTGAAGATAGGAAATGAACAGAAACAGCAACAATATGAACAACAGAGTACGAGGCAGGCAAATGCCTCACCTGCAATTTGGTCACCACACAGAGCCCAGCAATACCTGAGTGCTGCCAGACCCCCAGGGGACCCCTCCCACCTCCCCAGCTGGGGTGAGGTGGTATTAGACACCCTGCAGGTGCTGACCATGCCCCCTCCTGCCTGCAAAATGTAACCCTGTCCTGGCCAGAACAGGGACAAAGGGGTGAATCAGAAGTAAAAGCTTGTGATTCACTGGGTTGGAACAATCCCATCAAAAGGATCAGTGCAATACCAAGCTACCAGCCAGCTGCACTCAACTCCCAAGCATCAAATCACCATGAGTGATTTAACACCACTGTGAGTTTACACTGTCTGATTTGCTACTCTAAGAATAGCTATGAAGAAAGAGTTAATTTCCCATAACATTTATGGCTATCAAGAACTGCTTCCCCTCTCCATCCTGCTTCATTTGTTGCTATTGATTTAAATTCCTTTGCCATGGAAATTCAGGCCAGCATTTTCAACTTCACTGCCTAGAGGCATCATCTACATCTGCTTGCAAGTCCTTCAGCAGCTTCCAAAGTGCTGAGCTACTGGTAATTCCTGTTGCAAGTAGCTGGAGCTGTAATGGCTTAGCACCTCTGCAGAGAACAACCTACTCAGTGTTTCAGTGCTAACTCAGTGGTAATTTGAACATTCACATGTTAGAATTTTATTCCTGATTTCAAACATTCCAATAGGTAAAGCCACACAGCACAAAGACACTGCAGCCCAGCCACGGGATGGCCAGGGATGCCCCTGGTTATCAATGTCCCCAAATAACCCCGTCCACAAAATGGAGCAGAGGAACAACGTCACTGTGTTCATGTCCCTGGGGTCCCAGGGCTCATCATAACCATGATTTAACTGCAGTATTATTCTAAATGCTTGCTTTACAGAGGAAAAGGCTGCTTAACAAGCCCTTCCCTCCATCCCCAACCATTTCCGAGTATTTAATTCAATTTTTTTCCTACATCTCAGATGTGGAAATCAAGCCCAATTAGTAAGTAAGCAGAAAACTTCAAGCTATTGCATACCCCCCCTCAAAATTTCCTCTCTGCTCTGCACAGACCCAGAAGACAGTTTTGCTAGTGTGCTTAAAGCAGTAACCTCAAACAAAACACATTCCTAAAATCCACCTTACTGTGTGATTGCAGCTACAGCAGACACACAACACTTGGATCTTTTGAGGTGACTGAAAGAATCTGGGGAGTCTGCAGCATCCCCAAGCCTGAAATGCAGTGTGTTTATATGGTCATCAGAACGGAAAGCTTTTTTTCTGATGCACTTACCTTTATAAGACTCAAGGAAGAGACTTCCCCTGTCACATTTTACGGATCAAAACTGAGAATTCAAAGCTGCCTGCAGCATTATTCTAGGTTTTCTTGTGTGATCTTAGGCCAGTCTCTGCTCTGTGAGATCTTTCACATCTGCCTCAGAAAAAAAGTTTGAGAAGGACTGGCATTATGACACTGCCAAAAAGCACAGAAGCTCTGGTGCAAACTGAACAGGCTGAGCCTTGTCAAGGATGAGTTCAACAAAGTGGAGCACAATCACTAGAAAACAATCAGAAGATACTGAGTTTAATTAAAAGAAAAGGCAGAGACCACACTGCAGAGAAACATGTATGTCCTGCCGGGCTCAGCCCATGCTAACAGCCTGTCAGCCTGGTTTTTTCAAGTGAGGAATTGCAGAGATGCCAGACAATGAGGAAAGCAGTGAGGATCAATTCAGGGAAACCAGAGAATAACTCTTTTAATCACTCAAAAGTCTAATTTATGCAAAAAAATTCACATGGTAACACAGTAACCCTTCCCCCAAGCAAGCAACTGAGACTGTGGAGCAGAACTGAACCCACTGACAGTGTTCATCCTTCTGCCCTCCCCACTTGCAAGGGGCCAGAGTGAAAACTGAGTACCTGAAGCCCATTAGTGAAAGAATCAAAGCAAGAGCCCAGATCTCTGTAACCACGTCCTTCCCCACATGCTCACCTTTCACAGCTAAAGTCACTGGTTTAAGGAACAAGACTGCCAAAAGCATGAAAATCCAGGTTAGGCACTGCGATGCCTGGAAGAAGAGCGGCTGCGTTTCCATGGGGACAGCGGTGAGCGCACGCTGAGCGGCGCAGACCCGGCAGCAGCACGGGGAGCACCTCGGCATCCTGGGCAGCACCAGAGCCGGCACACGGAAAATCCGGGACAGCCCCAGTGACACCCAGCAGGGCTCCACTCAGGCTGTGCTGCCGAGACAGTATTTTCCGCACAGCAGGAGGAGAAGGTTCCTGCTAGTTCGTGTCTTCGGATCAGACAGGCAATGCTTTAACTCCTCCCCGGATCTGCTGCTTATAGAAATCCCAGCGGAGGAGGTCTGCCACATCCAAGAAGTACAAGTCCCCTGACTCCTCCCTCTCAGCTTTGGAGTGCCAGAAAGCATCACTGGGCCTCACAACTTCCACGTTGGGAAGGAAGGTAAATCACAGGGGCTGCCAGGGGACATAGTGCAGGCTCTTGTGGCACACACAGAGAACCCAGGGCTGTGCAGGAAAGGGGGATGTAGCAGGGGACCAAGTGCTGCTGGCAGAGGACTCTGCCTTGCTGGTTTTTGGCTAAGCCCTCCACACTAAGCTGGGGGCATATCCAGGATCAAACTGACACCTGCAGAACCAGCAGGCAAGCCTACAGAGCTGAAAAGTCCTGAAGTGAGAAAAAGCAAGTGAGTTTCTTGCTGACCATAGAGCCTGACAGGGCTGCAGGGCAGCAGCCATCTCCAGCAACAGTCAAGCACGGTGGGAGCATCCCCAGAGCATCATTAAAGCCTCCTGTACTGTATCAGACCTCAGGTGTCTGTTTATGATCAAAAGTAAAGAACCACAGTAAAATTAATAAAAATATGAAACTTCTACCAACTGAAATACTTAGAGGCCACTTCTGCACATGTCAGTACTTGGGCAGGCTGAGCAGCATGGGCTGGGATCAGGGGCTGGCTCCTTACACAGCTGCACCGTTGTGCTGATTCCTTTATGGAAGGGAATGAGCCATTTACAGGCAACCCAAATGCACACAGACACAGCAAAAGCATCAAGCTATAGAGGGCTTGATGAAATTAAACTCCCCAATGAATTTCAATTATATTCCTTCAACAACTTAATAAATGGTAAGCTTAAACTACTGGAAAAAACAAAGTCATTTGACTGGCCATTGAAGTACATTTCTATGGCTTATGTAATTATAACCCCATGGCAAAGCTGCACCATTTGAAGTACTGTTTAAAAAAGGAAAGAAATTAAAAACTGACCAATTACTGCATGCCAGCCAAAAGATTTCAGTACAAAGCTCTATGCTGGCAAATATCCTGCAATCACCAGAGCAGGGAATAATTTGTGTCTGCTGCTGCCAGGGAAAAATGGGGCTCCAAATGCAGACACCTCTCCCCCCTGCCCCCTTCCCCGACAATGCAGCACCATGCAGCAGGCTTTTCACCAGCCTGTTTCCCATCACTTCCTGGCACTCAGCAATTCAGGACATGCACTGTCTGCAAATGGATTTTACAAACAGATCTTCACATCTCCTTGAAACAAACAGGTGTAAATTGTCCTTAACTTCATCACTTTCATCTTCACACATGAAAACAGGTGTAAAACCTACTTCCAGAGACCAGATCAGAGTCAGGTTTAACATTATTCTAGATGCCACATCTGAGCTCATCCCACCCCTTCACTCCCATATCTGTTCCACAGAGTACAATGCTCCTAACCAAGATACTGCCCTCTCACCACTGGGAATGGAAAGCAGCTATCAAGTAAATTCAAGAGCTCCTGAACTGGGACAGTGACCTGTGGAAACACAGTCAGCAGACTTTATTTTTTTGTTAATTTAAAAAACAAAGCAGGCTTTACTGCAGAATTGGAAGAGTGATAAACTGTTGAACAAATTCTGAAATTTATAGCCTAAGGCGGAAAACACCATTTCATCACTCAGTCCAGGTCTCTTTCAGTGCCAGTATTACACTGAAGCTGGGTCTCAGGAGATGGAGGATGAAGGACTCTCGACAAGAAAGTTTCTCAAGACCATTTTCTGATGTTCTCCCAGACACCTCTGAAACCAGCACACCCAGAATTCCTCAGAAACAGATGTGGGAAAACTACAAAACACATATTGACACACAACAGGCAATTTAGGACTAGGAATTGTATCACCTACTCAGAACTGGCCAAGCATTCATTCTGGGGGGCTTTTCACTAGGCAGATCCCAATCCTCAGGGAAGTCCCCCTCACAAATTCTCAGTCATTTGCCAGGTAGTTCCTGCCACAGAAACCAGCTAAACACCTTTCTTTTAGAATTCATTTTTTGCTGCACCTTCAGGGTGTTATCTAGTGGGTAACTCCAAACAACCTTGTGGTCAGCTGAAGGCAAAGGCCACACAGCTCTCCCCCAGCTGGCAAGAGGCCTTTGCTGACACACAGCCAAGGCAGCAGGTGAGTGTCAGCTGCAGAGCCAGAGATCAGCACGCTCCTCCTCAGACTACAGCTGCTGAGCAGTAAATATCAGCAGAATTAGGAAGAAGGGGAAAACACACAAATAAATATAACTGACTGGGGACGTCAGCAACACTGCAAGAACCCTGTCCTGAAGGCAGCTGTCCTCTTGGCTTGCTGTTGATGCTCTAAGACTGGAGGGTCACAACCTGGCAAACTGGGAGAAGTGCCCCACATGTATACAAAGCCATGCCTGTACCACTAGTCACCTTCTTATCTAGACAGACTCAGCAGGAAAGGGTAAAGATAGAAGCACATTTATCCTGCTTTGCCGATAGGAAAAGGAGTCAGAGAAATTAAGGCCAAAAATACCACTGTTTGGCTTCAAGAAGGTTTCCCCTGCCTAAAGAAGGGTTGTGGCTCTTAAAACCTGTGAAGCAGCTGTGGCAGTACTGAAACCAAACTGCAGAAACCAAGCCTTAGCTCAATGACTAACCCGAACTCCCCCTTTACAACCTACTTGCAAGTCCTTGTTTATAGCCCAAAGACAAAGCCCAGCTGTTGCCACCACCTTTTCTCCATTCAGTCCAGACAAGTTCCCCGTGCCAAGGCTGCTGCTCCCTCCAAGAAGGCTACACAGACACCTGCAATCTCTCACAGGTTTGTTTCCACTAAATACATCTACTATTGTGGAAGTAAAAATTAAAAAAAGAGAGAAAGCAGGAGCCCAAGTTCCCATGCCAGGGAATGCCAGAAGCATCTCACTTTTTGCTGGTGGACAGATCTTAGAGAGCAGCAGCCTGGCACCATCCACCAGGCTGCTGCTGGGAGCAGAGGGGATGCTGTACTCCAGACTCTGCCAGGGACTCTGCCCCCTGTGCTGGAAGAAAACGACAGAGCTGCAGGCATCTCAGTGTTGCCTTTCCACCTCCAAATCCGTATTTAAAGTTACAAGGGGAGAAAATGGCTACTTTTTGGTACAAAATTATTTAGTTATGACAAGAAATCCCGGCTGAGCCACAGAGGAGACACATAAAGAGACCATTTTTTCCTACCTGTATAGCAACTGAACCATGTAATTCTCACTCCCCCCCACAGATATGTTGTTACACACTGAAGAAGTGTTGCTACAGTCAGTGATTATGTCTCAAATACAGTATTTGTTTTTACTGGGGAACTTCCAAAAGCTGCACTCTAATATATTCTGATAGGAAGACCATAAACTACTCTGTGATTCGATGCACACAGCCCCTGCTCCCCTTGCTTAGTCTGCAGGCCTTGCAGTGCAGCAGATCAGAAGGCTGCACACTGCTTTGAAGGACTGTGCATTAAGCAGAGCTGCTAAAGACTGCTTGGTCTGGGAAACAGAGAACATAACACCATAGCAAAGGGAAGAGATCATTTCTTAATATTATCTAGAGGCCACTCAGTCAGTGAGAGACTTCCAGCCATCATCTACAATGCATCTGTCAGCTTACACTTCACACCACCCCACTGTCCCCAGTAATAAATACACCAGCGCAGTAACTCAAGTTTTCTTGGAATTTGATCTATAAAAAATCAGCTGGCTTCCCTTCCCTCTCCCCAACATACAGAGTTTTTATTAAGCAAGTTTGCACTAGGTGGCTATAAACAACAACTCTGACCCTACCTCTCAAAATATTCATGTCAACACCTCTCACCTATCCTTCACCCTGCCCTGCAAAACAAATCCTGAACAAGCTTTCTTTAGCTTCTTTGGAGTTTTTTGGGAGCTACTAACCATAAAGTTAAGACACCACCTAGTTATATACTGTGCTTAAATGTCTTTGCCTCACATGGAAGGAGAGGGATCATATTCAGTAGCCCCTGAATGCAGCTTTGTCAAATAAGGCTAGACTTGCCACTTGCAAGCTAAATAGGAGAATGCTAACATGAAAAATCCTTGATCACAAACAGATCCTTATCCCCTTCTTCTCCTTCCCTGAAATGGTGCCTGCAAACCAGATAATTGAAGGCATTCCTTTTGGAAACTTCATCCTGTATTTCAGCAGTTCTCTCTCAGTCTGTTGGGATGCATGGGATACAAGAACAGCGGTCACATCTCAGCCCTACACCTTACTGCCAGTCAGACTGGGAGACAGATTAAAAGCCAGTAGGAAGCAGGACAGAAGAAAAGGAAAACCCTGCAGCAAGCACAAGATGAGGGGTAGGATTAACCTCAAGCCAACTCTGCTTTTTGGAAGTAATGAAGAAAGAGTAGATTTCAGTACCAAAGTGCCTTAGCTGTGGCTCAGCTGTGACCGAGACCTTCATGCTCTCTGCAACTCTTAATGCTTACCCTGAAGGGGAAGGAAATCCCATTACAACTCCAAGATTAAGTGAATGTGCCTCATTTTTTCAGATTTTGTCACACTTTTGTCTATTGCTGTGTAGCCTCTTTTTCCCAGCATCTTCAAATCTCTTTGAATTAAGTTTCTCCTCAGATGGTTTGTCCTGGTTCTGGCCGGGATAGGGTCAATTTCTGCAAGTAGCCAGGATGGGGCATGGCCAGGACTCGAGGTTATTCTAGAGGTTATTCTATATCATCCCATGTCATTGCCAGGGGCTGAGGGAAGGGAATCTTGTGGCAGAGGAATCTGTTGTCAGGGGTTTTCCACGTGAATCCTTTGCCTCTGTTGTACCCTCTGTCCCCAGTATTGTTGCTGTTACTGTTTGTTTTCTTATCTCATTGCTGTTTCCAGTAAATTGTTCTTATCTCAGCCTGTGATCTTTACCTTTCATGCCTCCAACTGTCCTCTCCATTACATGGAAGGGAAGGAGAAGGGGTGGGTGAGCCAGTGAGAGCAGGGTTTGAAGAGTCTCAGTGGGAGCACTAAACTGGGAAATACCATTCCTAAACCATGATGGTTTTATCCCACCTTCTACACTAGCACCAAGCATACTGGAAAAGCCAAGAATCCTCCTTTCCCTAAAAGCTGCACCATGCTAAGAAAGCCTAGGTTTCCTCAGCACACTCTGGGTCACAGGTGTTCTGGTAAGGAAAGGGCTGTTCACTCAGCCTTCTGGGCCATGCCAGACTGCCAGGCCTGGCAGGAAGAGTCAGGTACAGGTTGTTCTGCAATAGCTTTGACCTCCCCTTAAGTTCATCCACTGCCTTGTTTTAAAAAAGTACAGAACTTCTTGTGTTGTTTTGGTGAAGAAAGAGTTTATTATTTATGGCATGTTTTCTCAGGAAAATGTATATTTAGGCTTCAGTGTAACCTTAAAAGTGGGTTGAGAGAGCATCAGGGAGTAAGAATGAGTTGCACTAATGACTTGCTGTACTAGGTCTGGCTGAGATGGAGTTTATTTTCCCTCAGCAGCCCCAACAGTGCTGTGCTTTGCACTGGGAGGTGGATAGGTGTTGGTGACACAGCAGGGTTTTGGCTGAGAGCACTGGCACAGCATCAGCACTGTCTCCTCAACAGCCCCCCCAACAACAGGGTAAGAGCCTGGGGCTGACACAACCAGGTCAGCTGTCCCAAATTAACCAAAGGCATATTCCACACCATGCAACATTAGCTCAGATATAAAAGCTAAGAAAAGGAGAGGGAAGGCTGGGGGCATTCATTATTTAAGACTTTTGTCTTTCCAAGCTACCACCACATGTGCTGAAGCCCTGCTTCCCTGGAAGGGGCAGAAACCACTTGCTGATGTAAAGTAGGGAATAAAACTGATTCTACTCTTTGCTTGTGCACATACAAACTTTCTCTTTAGTAAACTGCCTTACCTCAACCTAAGAGCTGTTTCCCACCTTATTTTCCCTCCCTTGTCCAGCTGGGAAGGTGAGAACAGAGCAGCTAGATGGGTACTTTGTGTCAGCCAAGGTCAACCCACCCTACTTGCTCAGATTCAACCCGTGCTTCCTGCACTGTTTGCTGCAGGAATGAGCTGCTCCTACAGCACGAGTGAGGATCAGACCATTTAACCTGCACTCATCATCTCCTCCCTACAGTTTGTGCACAACTATTCTGGGATTTGCACGTGGCTGTAATAAGAGGTAAGTCATCAATAACCTCTCCCTCCCTGATCCCCAAGGAATATTTACCCAACTCTCAGATGAATGAGGCAAGACAGCATTGTCTGTTTCCAGAACCAGCCCCTCTCTATCAAGTGTTAGACACATTTGCTAAAAAATCAATTAGAGCATGTTAAAACACTTCATTTAATTAAAAATAATCCTCACAGTATCACAAAGGTAAAAGTAATTCAATGTTTTGGTTAAACCCTAAAAATAGAACTGAAGCTTGTGAGGTCAGTCTGTGCATACCACAGAGTGCTTTATTTTTAAAGGATGGTAATGGAGATTTGAATTGGCTTTTTGACTACAGAATTTATCCTGTAAATATATCAAATTCGTGTGGACACAGCTAAAGGTCAGTGCAGAAACCTTATTTTCATTGTTAAAAACTGGTAAGTTATTCATAGGAACAAAACAGAAAAAAACCAAAATCAAACCAAATTAATAATTTCTTGGCATTCAGATAATAGAAATGCTCCAGGGAGATAAAAACAAAACTTCATTTTTTCACCAATGTGCCCCTGTGTAAGAAGGTAAAGTCCACTGCTCTGGACAGCCTTTGTTAATTTCATTTTTACTGTTATAGCTTGATGACAAAATACATTTTTCTCAAAGAAATATGCACTTGGATCACTAAAGCCAACATAATTTTTACCACTTAATTCAACAAAAGCAAGATTTAGGCCATGGTGCTGAGCACATCTATGTCCAGTTATTTTCAGAACATAAATTAACAGTGAAGCATCCATCTAGCATAGCAGATTGTTTGGTGTACTTCATCCCCTGCTAATTAATGATTAGCTCTACTAGATAACAAGAGAGTTTCCCACCAGGTTTTGCAGTTTCAGAGGACAGGGAGGACAGGCTGCCTGACTGCACATTGACCATACGGGCTTACATAGATCCCAATCCTCTGAAAATCCCATCAATGAAATTGGATTCATTGTCTTGCAAATTCCTTGGCAAGAAATAATTTGGAAATGAGAGTTGGTTTAATTTATGGGTTAAAAACTGTCTTTTTGTGAAAGATTTGGAGGTGTCAGATCTCTTCTGGTTTGAAAATGTGGAGAAAAAGAAAAGAACCAACAAATTCCACACATCCCCAAAACTAAGCCCACGGGAGCATCACAGTAAGGGGTGAACACACTGATTCCCAGACCCAGCAGTGTGGGTGCCTTGGAGCAGCTCACCTGGCAGCAGACAAGTGAGCCACTGGAGGCAGAGAAGGCAGGCAGGCACCTTGCCCCCAAGCCCTCTTCTGATGCAGCAATGCCTGAGGGAGCTTCTCAGGGCCTTCTGCTTGTAAAGCTCACTCTCATCCCCAAATAAAAGCTCATAAAAGTACCACTTGGGATGGAGCCAGGTGGCTCATGCTGCAAGTGCAGAGTGATCACACCACAGGGCCACAGGACAGGGAAAGGACATTCCTGTGGTAGCCTCACTTCTCATCTCTGCTACCAAGAAAACTTGCTGGAAGCTGGAAACAGAGTTCCATGACTCTGGAAATGCAGAAAGCTCAAGAGATGTGTTTGATACACCTTTGTATGCAACATGCTCTGGGAAGCACTGCAACAGGAAACAAAACAGAAGCTGATCTGCTGAAGCTCACATGCCAGTGTATTTCCTGCAGTTTTGCTGGATTTAACCACTGCTTGATGTTCATCTGCAGTTTTTTCCAACTGCAAACTTGAGCTGCAGGAGCAAACACAGCCCAGGAAGTTGCAGAAGAGCAGAGATTCCCTGCCCCAGCTCACTGGGTGTATGTCTGTTCCTGCACTCCCAGTGCTGCCTGGGCCCAAAGTGGAGCTTTTCCAAGAAACCCAGGAGCTCAAAAGTGCTTGTGCCAGGAACTGGGGACTCAACTCATTTGAGACACTAACAACAAGGAAATTACTGCATGTGAAAAGGCTCTTTAAGCTTTTCTTTGTATCTCAGTTCAGCAAGGTAAAGGGACATGATGATTTTACTCCTCTGTCTGAACTGGGCTGTTTGCATTAGATAACGAGTGAAAATTCAAAACAAGCTTGAGGATTAACAATTTTTCATCAAAATCCACCCATGTCATAGTTTAACCCTGGACAGCAACTCCGCCACACACAACCACTTGCTTCCTCCCCCATAGTGGGATGGGGAAGGGAACTGGAAGAGTAAAAGACAAAACTTGTGCGCTGAGATAAAGACACTTTAACAGTGAAAGCAAAAGCCACAGGGATAAACTAAACCTAACCAAGGAATTCATTCCCATTTCCCATCACAAGCAGATGTTTGGGCATCCCCAGCACAGCAGAGCTCCATCCTATGTAAAGGTGACTTGGAAAACCAAATGCCATCGCTCTGAAAGTCCACCCCTCCCTTCTCCCCCCTGCTCTGTATGCTGAACATGACACCACATGGTCTGGGATGGCCCTGGGGTCACTTGGGGTCAGCTGTCCCAGCTGGGTCCTCCCCAACTCCTTGAGCACCCCCAGCCCCCTCACTAGTGGGGTGAAAAGCAGAAAAAGGCCTTGGCTCTGTGCAAACACTGCTCAGAGAGAATGAAAACATCTCTGAGTTATCACCACTGTTTCCAGCAGAAATCCAAAACAGGGTCCTATACTGGCTGCTGTGAAGGAAATTAATTCTATCTCAGTCAAGACCAGCACACCACATCACAAAAACATTCCAAACACACTTTTTGGGAAATACAATGTTCATGAAAACTACCTTTCCAAATTACATTTATCTCCTCATCAAAACTGCATGCTAAGTGATCTGCATAAGCACTTTAGGGACCATCTCTCCCAAATCAGGCCTGAAGTTCCTTATCAAACTTCAGTGTGGTACAACAAAAAAAACCCAAATCCAGAAAGACACACAAAACCCCCAGCAAACAAAACCAAACAATAACAAACCCCCACCAAAACAACAACAAAAAAAAACCAAAATGAACCACCAAACAAAAAAAAACCCCTCTAACAACTCCCCAAAACCCCACAGGTACAAGTGATCTGGAAAGATCTCTTACAAGCCAATGAGATACTCCTCAGAACAGGAAGCTGATTATATACTGTAGTAATTAAATAAGTCCAGTTCTCTGTCACAGGGCTCCTGATTCATTGCATAGGATCTGACTGCTGAGAAGGCATGGAGACAACTGATCATTTTTGAGAAAAGGGAGCTGCTCTCTGTACCTATTTTTTAAATATCCCGTATCAAAAAATAAGGACTTTGAGTCCCTGGGATCACCACAAAGCTGTCTCAGGCCAACAAGAGGCCTGTATAGTGTAGCATGTGGGAAGAAGTACTATTTGGTTTATATGTTCACAAATAACAGAGGAATGAATTTTAAATCTCTGCTACAGAGTGTGAAATCATGGCAGGGAGCCACTCTGATATGTGAACTGTGCTCTGCCTGGCCTCTCTCAAGGAAAACAAGGCACTCATACTCATCCTGGGTCAGAGTCTTGAGCTTCCCACCTGTAACAGGAACCAAAGCCCAAAGTACAAGGCAGAGGATTCACATCCTGTGTGCTGGCCAGGCACCAAATCAAGGATGTGATGCAGAAGCTGCCAGCAGGATTGAGTGTAACTTTAAAATAAACGCCTGTCACAAGGGAAACAACTGCAAAACAAAATGCCTTTATCACCCAATCCTCCTGCCTGTGCTCAGCCACTGAGATATGCTGGGCCTCAGCTGGGCACAGGGCTCCACTCAAATGATCCTTGGCCATGAAGTCCTCATGATGACCAAACACTACTGGCACACAACAATGGCCCATAACTTGCCCTCACCTCAAGTATAAACAGAGATAATGAGGCTTATGTGGTATCAGTACCACCCTGACTCCTGGGTTCTGTTTTCCCCCCTGCTCACACTCCCCCAGCAAACATCAAGCAAGACAAGCTTTGCAGTGCTGTAACAGAGCAGCACCACAGCCCAGAGGAGCAGGACACGAGGAAAAGAGCAGTCACTCTTCTACAAAGGGATGCAAACTATGGCCTGCCTTATGCTGAGGCAGGACAAGCCTCCTGTGACTGTCAGACAAAACCTCCTGGAAGACAGAAATGCAAAGATCAAGGTGAGGAAAACGAAATCAAGTGTAGCAGAAGGGAGGTGGTTCCCCAAGCAGCTCCAAAGCGCCCCTGAGTAAACCCTGCCCATGTATCACACATGCATGTGTCTGCTGGCTGGAGAAGATCCTGGTGCTGCTCAAAAGACCACAGAAGCCAGCCCAGCACATGGCACTTACAGAAGGTCACCACTGGGCAACCCTGTCCACCTGCTGGAAGTGTTATGAAGAGCTCAGCCTGGAAGCTGTTCAAACAGATTTCATGGAAGTTACTTGTTGAT
This sequence comes from Notiomystis cincta, assembly GCA_013398075.1. NCBI lineage: Eukaryota > Metazoa > Chordata > Aves > Passeriformes > Notiomystidae > Notiomystis > Notiomystis cincta. Next base: position 72,190 of record VZRX01020711.1, read on the forward strand.
GGCACTGTAGACCTTTTGTAATCCAAAGGTGTGCAGCCATTTGTCCATTCAAGCACTAGCCAAAATGATAGGAGCAGTTATAATCCTTCGACTGCCCAGGCTCAAAACTTGCAAAAATGGCTATTTCAAAGGCAGAAAAGGAGCTTCCTTTCTCCATCATTTATTTACTTGCTGTTTCAGTTTCTTCTGCTTGTTAACCAGGGCCTGTCATTGTTCTTCCAAGAAGAGTTTCCAAGAGGTGCCCTTTGTTACTGAATCAAAGTATTGCTCAGCACGTTGATCCCATACCACACAGCCACATACCTCCAGTCTCCCATGCAGGAAATTCCAGACTTTGTCAAAAATTGGCTTGAGACAAGAAATAAAAGCTCTTAACATTCAAATGTCACATAAGTCTCGTGACCACTATTTATACAGCCATGAATATTTAGTTTAAATCTCTATTGTATGAGAACCACACCTTCATTATTCCTATCAAACAAATGCTTCTCTGCTATCCAAAGCCCCCATACCAGTTTTCTTCAGAGCCATATTCCCACCTAAAGTTGAAATCAAAATCTTCTGGGCAGTGGAGAAAGCAATGGGAAGAAGCTTGAGAAAAGGAAGAACTTTTTTTCTGCAAAGGCATGGAACTGCATTCAGATGAGTGATTTCCATAAAGCTGGAGAGGTCAGGAACTCTAAGGTACTGCAGCTTTGAGGCAAACCTCTCCTTTCATTTAGCCTTCTGCATAATCCTGAACCATCACTCATTGCAACATGGTTAACAAAGCCATTATTTCTTCTCCAAATCTCTACCTCAAATAACATGGTTACAAAAGACCAAACTAATCAAATAAATAAGTAGGCTAAGGCTTGTTTGCAGACAAAACTAAACAGAAAGCCTGGATACTAAGCACAGAAAGAAACTTGTTTTTTAAAGCCAGTCTTCCTGTTTCTTAGGGCCCAGCCTCATGGGGATTTTGGCTATTTGGCTATTTGGTTGATGCTGAAAATGGAATGTCCAGCCAACACCTACCTCATGCAGGTGATCCACAGCTTAACCACTCTTCATGAAATGCTGTTCCTTTGACAACTATTTCTATTCAGAGGTCGTGGTAAGACCACTTCTAAAAGAGCTGGCCAGCAATGAGGGATCTCTGAGCAGTGTTTTCTCTGACTGTGCCTGGCTCTTGAGCAGCACTGACCTTACACACTTGGACAACTAACTCCAACCAGCCCACTGTACCACATTCTTCCCATCTGGCCCCTGGCAAGTCCCTGACTGCTGAGCAGAGGCCATCAGCACTTGTCCATCTTGTGCTGTTTTTTCTTCTTATTGCACCTTTTGTCTTAAAAGTACAAACTGGCTTTTACCTACTGAATGGCCAAATATGGATAAACTTTAAACCAGAACAGTGTCCCATGCAGATCCCCCAGCAAAGTCTACATTTCAGTGCTGTCCCCAACACAAGTGACACTGTGCAATTACACTTGTGAAGGCAGCAGCAGCTGTTCCAACGGTGCTCAGGGGCAGAGCAGCCCCTCACTAGAATGTGAGTAGACTTGTTCTTCAGAAGTGCAACCAAAACCCAAAATCCTGGCTGAGAGTCATCCAAGAAGCCCTAAACAGGCTCAATCACTGAATCAGACCTCATCCTATTGTTCTGAAGATACAGTTAAGAGACTCATCAAGCTTTAAAAACCAGTAATTTCTGTATCTTTTCTTCAAATTTCCAACTTGCGACTCTCAAGGTATGAATGACTGTTTGCTATTCCACTTGCAATAAAATTCAGGATTGATGATTTGTTTTACAGTCACTGATCCTGTGATATGAGCCTTTCTTAAAGCTTATGGAAATAATCATATGAAGCCCAAGGATATGTATATTAGGCACTTGAACAGAAAATAGCAAAATAAACACAATGCCTGTGTATCTGAAGAAGCTTACACTGGAAGATAAATAAGAATAGTTCTATTTTTATTTTAAAATGTCTATATCAAGATTTGAAATTAACTGCATTTTTTGGAGAATGTATGTATACTTGATCTGAGTGAAAAATGCTTAAAATCATCTGTTTTGTGGTTTTTTATTGTATGAAAAAAAGCCATAGATGTGTGCAGGCTGTAAAATCTCCCTTGTTACAAAGTTTGTAGGCACACGGCATTATTGTTTTCTAATATATTCTTTATGTATCTTATCAATATTGAGAAATATCAATCACTTTCAAAAAGCTAAGATCTCTGTAAAACATTATGGAATTGTAATCCCTCTATTTCAAGTATGCAAAATGGTTCAGATACCCTCTATTTCACACTCTGTGGAGAGATTTAAAATTCACTTGAGTTTCTACCACGTTATTTATGAGCATATAAGCAAAACAGTACTTCATTCCCACATGCTGCACTATACAAACTTCTTGTTGGCCTGAGGCAGCTTTGTGGTGATCCCAGGGACAAAAAGCTATTCTTTGTGATGCTCTGCAGAGCTTAGCTGCTTATAAAGTCAGTTTGTTTAGTTTATTGCCTTTGAATCCCACAACACCATCTTCAAAAGAATCACCTGACTTTTCTTCTGCCAGAAGGGTCATGGCCAGGTGAGACTTGAGGAACACTTCCCCAGTCCCTACTGACAAGTTGCATTCTCAATTTATCAAGTTACTTAACCACATACCTAGCTAATAACATTTAAATGAAGTGACTAATGTGCTTGAAGTTTTCCATGGCCTAAGGCAGCCCGATGACCTGGGGATGCTGGGAATGCTGCATGCTGACCCTTGAGCAAAACCAACCATCTGACAAAACCCAACCCTCCTATCCAGACTTGGTTACAGAGAGACATTCCCAAACTGTCTGGGATTTACACTGCATTGTGGAGTACTGCATTTTCTAATGCAGAGCTCCAATCTTTACTGCCTAGACCACGTAGAAATTTTAATATAAAAGTTTAAAAACAACTGCTTTAATCAGAAGGGAAATATGATTCCTTTCAGCTTTGTCAGTGTTCTGTTACATGAGTGAACCCAAGAGCTAATATTCCCTTGGTTGTATTAAAGTGGCATTTGATGAGGAGCAATAACCTTTTTCTTCCTATACTGCACAGCAACCTGCCTTTAGATTGGAATTTCTGAGAAACACTATCACACACTTCCCCACTGAAAAAATCTACCAGTGCTCCGAAGTTTCCTCCTGTAGATTCTCCCTCTCTTATTAAATTAAGGCAAGAGAGAATATGAAGAAAGAGACAGGGAGAAAATACACAGATTAATTATCTAAAAGATAATGGATAATCAAAGCAAGTCACAAGGTTGAAATAAGACAAATACACACTTTTATATAAACAATAAATATCAATACCATACCCCTAATTACTGAATATCCTGAGGCACAGGTTAAATTGTAACTGCAAAATTATACCCAGTGAGGACAAACAACCAAACAGAAAATTGTGTCCACACAGACAGAGCTATGGGGTTCAGACCTTAGCTCCTAGTGTTTTGTTGTCATTACACTATGAAGAATAAATTCAAATCTAGGGATTTACCAAAGACTTCTAGGTATTTAAAATTTTTTCCTTGCTTTTCTCTTTTTGAAAGGTTAAGCCCCATGCTTTCTTACTGAGAGGATGCCAGAAGGAAGTAAATTAGTCTTGATACCATGGCTGAAAACAAAGCCCTAAATCACACAATGCTCTAGTGTCAACAGAAGGAGATTAACAGAAAATGACCAAAAAACTGCTTTATGGCTGGAACCTTAGTAAAACTAATGAAAAAAAAAACCTATCAGTGTAGAAAGGAGTCAAAGAGCCTCCATTAGTTTTTGGGCTGGCTTTAATAAAAATACTAAAGTCAGCCAGTGCACAACTCAGTCAACACTGGGCTACATTTAAGCTCATCTTGAGAGGCTAGTCCAGTCCAGTGCACTTGGAGAAGTTTTTTTCCTGGCCCTTTTTCTGATGCCAGTTGTGCTGGGAATGAACCTTCCTGCTCTTTTGTGGTGAGAAGTACTCAGGACTGCCACCTTCTCTACCAAGGAGGTGGGAAGAAAATGGAAAGTTCACAATTAGTTCCAAGTCCTCCCAAGACAAGCAAAGCAGCCAGCTTGCCCCAAAACCCAAAGCCAATCCTATGCCTTGCCCTGGGCACTGGTGCCCCCAGGCAGGACTGCAGCAAACGGCCTCCTGCAGACAGCCTTCCCCTTCAGGACAGGAGGGCTCCAGCAACTGAGAGGGAGGAAAGCAAGAGCCTCCTATACTTTCAGGAAGAGAAAATACATTGGATAAGCATTAGAACAACATGAGGAGAATCTCTTAAAAGTACAGGAGACTGCTGAGCAAGGGCTCCAAATCACAGCCATGCAGTGATTGCCCAGAACAGTCTGATAGATGGTATTGTTGTTGATATCATCCTCATCATTTGGGGGCACAGACCCAGCCCATCCTCATCACCGTTTGAGGGGCACAGACCCAGCCCTAGAGCATCAGTCTCAGAGAGCTCAGGTACATCCCTTGGTGAAGTTCCATGAGGACCAGGAGTCACTAGCACTGGTGGCAGCTCCAGTCCACTGCCTCCAAAGAGACAATTCAAAAACTGTAAAGCTGGAGAGACACCAACAGACTGATGTGCATATTTAAGGGTACAGGCATGCAGCTCCCAACAAATTAGTAGCTTTGGGCTACCTGTGCTCTTTGCACCATTGCTCCTCCAGCTCCCAGAAATGACTTGCTGTGGGAGACAGGATATTTTCATTCACTGAGGAGAGAGGAAAGGAGAATGTTGTCCCAGCCCAAGTGGCACAAAAGCTAATAGTTCTGCTCTTCTGTCTCTTATTTTAATTAAATAATTTATTCAGTAAGGCATGCACACTTTCAAGCCCTATGCATCAAGTATCTGTGAGCTCTGGGACAGCCCTGTCCCTTCATAGGCAAGAGCACTACACTAAAACATTACCTACCTAAAAAAGCCACTACCAGGGTCTGTGTTTTCAGAACTAAATTTACAAAGAGACCACACTTTCTCTAATATTATCAAAAATTCAACTGACACAAAAATCAAGTTGTGTTTTCTTCAAGCTGATCTCCCCTCAAAAGCCTCAATAGCAGATTTCTGCCTACAGCTCTATAGATTAATCCACCTCTGTCCCTGCAGCAGGCAAATAAAGCCTTACACAAATCAGCAGAGCAGGATGCTGCACTCAGCAGATACCAGAACTGCACATGCCACAGAATACAGCACAGCCAAATGTAAAGGCAAGGAGGTTGCAGATTAAAGTACCTTTTTGTTATACCCTGTTATTTTACAAGGTACTCCAGAAATTAACTCATAGCCCAGAATGTTTTTTACACCATTTCAGTTTCAGATTGCAGCTCAGATTATTTTGAAGCAAAAATACCACAGAAAAATGAGCACTGCCATTCACCTTTGCAAAAGGGTGGGAAATTAATTTAAGGTCAATAAAAGCAGAGGTCTCTGCAGGTATTAATTTCCATCTCGCAGAATTTATCAACAGTCATAGAATTCCTCAATTTCCAGCTGTACCAGTGGAGTACAGAGAGAAAAGCAGCAGCACTTATCCTGGCACACAAAGCAATTGAGCAAGGTCCATGCTACACTGACCCTGCCATCTGGACAGTGCAGAGGCATTTCCAGCATTATCCTGTATAATCATGTAAAATTGTATTCTGATGAGAGAGGCCAGAAATCCTGTGCTCCAGAGATCCAGCTGATAACAGCAATCAATCAATCTCCCTTTATGGATGCAAGATCACACAATCACAGAGTGATGCCCACATCACTGCTCACAAACATGAACAAATTATCACACTTTCTTGTATCTTTTTGAATTCACCAGTTCTCTGGAGCACGAGAAAAAAAGAAGTTAAGAAGTTGATCCTTTGTCCCCAGTGAAAAACAGAAAGGACTTTGTTGGGGGCTGCTATATGTACAAGATTAGGCCTGAATGATTTGCCAAAAGCTTTAAAACAAATTGGTTGCTGAGCTAAGAATAGAAGCTAGGAATCCTGGTTCCTGGTGCTGAAGCTGCTACACAACCCCTGCCTTCTCCCAAAGAGGGCACTCAGGTACACAACTGGACTTGGATGTAGCAAGAGGACACAGTGCCCTTGCGAGGCTGCACTCAGGAATCTTCCCCCAGCTAAAATGCAAGAGCCCTGTGCTGGAAACTATTAAACAGCTGCAGCTTTAGCTCCTGCTTCAGCATCACACACCACTGTTACCAGCTTCCTTCCTTATGCCAAGAATGCTGCAGGAATTCATCTTCTGCAGACAAAAGAGAAGGAAGAATTAAAAAGAAGACTGTGCGCCTGTGAAAGGAGGGAGAGAAAAAGAGAGATGATGAAAGGCACTGTCATTATATAGTTTAACCTTCTGAAAAACAGATTTGGTAATCCTGTATCGAGTCTGTAACTTCAGTTTAAGTTTTATCACAGCACTGATCTTGCCCACAGTCCTACCACCTATGTTTCAAGCTCCCAGCCTGCATTCCAGCTCCTTGCAGTGTCTCTGCCCCAAGAAGCCTCCTCAGCTACATCCAACAGGCCCAGTGCTTCAGCAGCAAAGGCTTCAGCCAGCTGAGCATTTCTTCAAAACACCACATTTGGGGAAGAACCAAATACCTCCAAGGTCTGGGATATAAAAGATAAAGGACTCAAAATGAGATTGCCTCAACAACAAAAATACATACAACCATCTCCCACACAGCCTGACATACCAAGGCTCTACAGGGTTGCAGGGAGGCAGTGGAACAGCTATGGTATGTTGAAACAAGTACAAGGCAAGGAATAAGTGGCCACAGATTAAGGAACCCTCAGTATAGAATCTGCAGACTTTCAAAAGGCAGCGAACTAGAGACAAACAGTCAGTGAATGAATGAAAACTCTAATCTGAAAATGAATAAACACAATCCCCAAAATCCCAAGCACTTCATTTATTTAAGGACCACCTATTCAGACCAACAAAACCAGGTTAATTTTGAAAGAAAACAACCAAGGGACATTGTGGTTCTGAGAAAGCCAGCAATGAACCAGTTAACTGGAACAGCAGATAATTCCACTGAAGCCAGTCTCCCACAAAGACACTTCCCAATTTTGGATGCAGGCATTACATTCACCAGCTTGGTGCCATGTAACTATATGACACTGATTTTCTATAATGCATCCAGAAGGAAAGAGTAATCTGCAGACTGGGGAGGCTAGAAACATTTCAGGAGGAGGCTCCATGTGGCCATAGGAATGCATAGGTAAAAATACTAAAAGTAATGTTGCAGAGCTTGTAGCTTCAAATCTGTCAGTATTCAAGCCTGAAGTCTACTACTGGTTTAATAGCAATGTCAGACACAGTGAAGGCATGAAGGCCAAGGTGAAGCAGTTTTGACAGATCTCCTGGGAAGTTCCAGTGCCAGGGCACTCTCTCTGTGGGGAAGGGTGTTAACTTCATGGGAATCAACTCACACGAAGTCAAAGTAATAATTTTGTGCTAAGGTGAATAAATGGCAGGGGAGGGAAGGGAATATTTTAGATTATATCACAGGCAAGCTTTTACCACAACAGAAATTCAACAGTATGCCAGGATTTCGAAGCAAGTCACTGCTGACCTGTCCAAAGAAAAGCTGAAATGGAATTTAGTGGATTTCTGTAAAATAAGCTTAATTTTTGACTGAGACTGCAAAAAGCAAAGCTACAACTGCTGTGGAGTTTCAGTTGGTGCATGAGGCTTCATTCTAGAGCTGTGAGAACAGTGGGCAGCATCCTCTACTTGAAGAACTGAACGTAAGTGTACTGGGGGAAAGCAAGTAACACTTGAATGTATCAACAGATAGGTACAAAGTCTGTCATTTCCAAGTACATTAATGTCAGTGTGGCCACTGCTTGTGACTGACTACAGCTTTCTCCTGTTACTTGGGCTTAGCTTGCTCACTTGTCTATAAAAACCTATCTAGTGTTGGGTCATGCTCCTGTTAACCTCTTCCTTGACTGAGAGTATTGCCTATAATGAGCCTGTATTGCTGCCAGCTGTAATATCACCATACAGGTACCTGAAAAAAGGACAAAATCAGACTCCAAAATGAGCTGAGACCCAGTCATTTTATCTTCACCAAATCCTCGCCTCCAAAATGAGGGAAACATTTGGTGAAGATAAAATGGATGATTTTACCATGATTATTTGAGCAGTAGCAAAGTTCAGACTTTCCTGCTCTAAACAACAGCAGTATAAAGAGGTCAACCCTATTATCACCTGAAGGAATCCATCTCTTCACCTAGGCTAACACAACAGATGTCTAAAGATGTTTCCTTCAATTAAAACAAACAAACAAACAACAAAAAAAGAAAGACTCAGCCCAAACCCAAAATTTACATGCAGGTTTTCTTAGAGCCCTGCACCCTTTCTGCCCCGCATCCCCACCCTCCCAGCATGGCAGTCCACCATTGCTGAGCAGTCTGAGAGCTGTTCTGAGGCATCACAGCTTCCTCCTGAGCAGCACAGACAGCTGTAAACAAAATATCAATGAAAAAGCCTACTGAGGGTGCAGACCCGTGGCTTAAACAGAAGTAAAAATTTCTCTCTGGCCAGACTCCCAGGGCAAAGGAGGTCCTGTGCCAGTTGCACGCTTAACCAGCATTTTCATGCCCAAGGAGAAAAATAATTTCTTCTTAAACCTCTCCATCAAAAGCCTGGTGAATAGCTGTTCTTTGAAATGATGGCACAGAGCCACCATGGGTTTTTTTCTTCAACAAACCAGCATTTAACACAATCTCACAGCCACAGAGGCAGCAATAAAAGAGGATCAGGTAACAGAGCAAGGCTTAGGCAACCATCAAACTGATTATCAGCATCTTCACAGTCACACTTCACAATGGCTTCAAACCAAGGTGGAGCTGCCCTGCAAAAAGATGGGAGCACTGTAAGCATCAGTTAGCCAGGAGAGCAAAGGAATGGGAGAGCCTTGGTAAAATAAAAGTTAAAGTAGTAGAAACCATATATATGAGTCTGGAATGTGATACTGGGGAAAGAACCATCAGTAATCCTGTCACTTGCCGAGTTTCTTGGGCTGAGAAACCAACAACAAAACGCTGTGTTGCTTCCAGTCTGCTCATCTAGATCCAAATGAGGTGTTCTGTCCTCTCAGTACAGGACTTTCAGTGTTCATACATTTCACTACAGATAATCAAGACCTGGCTTTAATATAACATGAATCATGCAAGCATCCCATTGCATGGTACATCAAGCAAAAAAAGGGTATTTTCCCCAAAACCTCAAGCATACTGATGTCCAATTTGAATGAACAATGTTTTGCAGAAAAATTCCCTCTCATGTGAGTATTTCAGCCTGGGCTCTAAGTCACCAACATCAATACAGAGAAACTTGCTGAGTTTGCTACACATAGAACTGGGTTATCAGAGCATCCCAAGCAGATTTGTAACAAAATTGTTGCCTTGAATATTGACAGTTCCACTCTTGTATCTGCAGACAGGGCAAGGAAAGAAATAGTTCTTGCAAGAAAAAGCTCTGGTCAAACATAACTACCGAGTCACACACATTTCCAAACACAAAGTAACAAATCACTGCACAGCCATTGTGTTGAATTCAAGAACAGGTTGGCATTGTTTCATAGGAGATTTTAGGCTTTCAAATTTAATTCTATTTTTTCGTCTGGCATGCTTTTCAACTTTGTAAAGGGTAAAATACAGTGAACTGGTATAACCTTGGAGCTGAATGTTGGCCCTACAGCAAATGAAGCCAATAAAACAGGACTGACTTGCAACCTGAACAACTGTTTTCAAAGAAAGATGGTAAACTCCTGGAGAAGTGGGAAATATTCCCATGGAAAAGAGAAAGCCACACCTGTAAGCTTCAGGTATTTCCTTATTATGGAACTCACCTTGGGGACATGACATACCTACTCAGCATTTTTTTTTCACTTCTTGCTGCCAAAAATAGGTGTTGTATTTGAAGTATATGCAAAGGTCAGTCTCTGTCATCATTTTGTAACAACCTGATCTTTTCTGTTTATTAACGAAGGCTGGATCTACATTTTTCAATACAATAAACAAAGACCTATATAATTTGAGCTAGACTATTACTATAATTGACAAGAACAGGTGTGGCCATGTGTTTTCTCATTTGGTTCAGAGATATCTCAGTCAGAAAGCATCTTCTCAAAACATCAAAAATGACACTTCATCAGACATAGATGTGCCAGGCAATGTATCTTGGAGCAGAAGGGTCCTTATTTTAATTCTAGTCATCAATGATCAAGAGATATAATTGTGTTTCTGAAACAGACACAGGAGAGAAGAAAACAAAGCAATTAATTAAAGAAAACCACAAAAATGCTCGGGGTTTCATTTAAATCTTGGTGTACTTGTTCTGGTCTAATAAGAAGAGCCCACCCCACTGTTTGCACAGCTCCTGAGATCAGGAGACACTGCCACAGGTGCCTGCACTATTCAGGACAGCAAGGAAGCCTGTTTCAGTTGAGCACATCCCTCTGTTTTCCCCTCCCCTTTTAACAGACTCACCATTTCAGTCCTAAGAATGGAACTGGTGGAGATCTGCTCACATGATTTGCCTATCTGTGCACTCCTGACCACAAAAAGGTGTCCGCATAGGTCTGCTACTTTGCACCATCCTAGGATCTTTCATATCAATGTCTGCAAATGAAGCTGTGGACACTCTCCTTTCAGAAGAAATACTCCAAGGCTCCTTCAGTGCTGGCAGCCCAGAACTCACAAATAACCCTTCAGTAAGAAGCCAGAAGGGATTCAGCATGATATAAAGTCTACTGGGATCAGGACTCAAACCAGCATGCTTCTCCTTCCTGTTCTTCCACAGCTCCCTGCATGGCTCTGGGTATATCACTCTATCCTCCTTGCCTAAATTCTGCATTTCTCTAGGGGGGATAATCACTATTCACTACTAAATAGGGGCATTCCCAGGCTACACTTACTAGTGATTGACAGGAGCCCAGGTACTACAGACAAGCACCATAAAAAAAAAAATCACCCCTGTGCCACAAATGCTTTATGAAAAACAAATGTTCCTTAAAAAGCAGGTTTCAGATTCAGTTCCCTAGTAGTTATCATAAAAAAACACAATTTAACAAAAAACTCTATCGATCTAAAAATATTCCAACACAATCTGACATTGTCCTTTCAACCAGACATTTAAAAAAACCTACAGGCACAATTACATATGACAAAGATAATGACAAAACAAGAGAAGAAAAAAGATAGAAAATATTGTTCCTTCTAGCTTAAAAAAAAAGGTAAATTATAGTGCACTCAGTTTGCCAGTTTAATAGGTGATGTGATAGGTCCTTAGTTCATCTTGGGATAATTTAAGAACAGAATGATTAGCAGTGTATGATGACAGTGATCACTAGCTGGTTCCTGGAGAGCTGATAAGTTATTAAGCTAAACAATGCATGGCTATTATGAGCAAGTCAGTGCACTAACTGTAATTTCCTTGAAAGCTGAGTGGTGCATGATTATACTTGTCCACTCAGACTGCCTGCTGGCAGCTCCACATTCTGGTATTGTTCTGAACTGTAGAGTCTTCCCAGCACCAGGATACAGCCACAGAAAAATGTATTCGTCATATTCAGGCTTCATTGTGGCAGCTGTCATCTGAAGGACAGTGGAAGAGAGACATTCTCTGTCCTGAAGCACAACTACTACAGCTCCTAAAACCATGTGGTTTTATTTGTCAGCAGGAGCTACCTCTACTTTCTAGCTGAGGCAATTTCTATTTCAAGAGAGCTCTGACTTTGGAATGACACATGTACACAGCTACAGACAAACTGTACACATGTTCATATATATGTGTGTTTATGTGTATTAAAAAGTCACACATACATATAAGTACATTCCTGGTGGTTTTCTTTGTGACTTTCAGGAAGACTGCTGTTGCTACTGGAAGCTTATATGGACATTTTCCAACTCACATTGCTCTCTCAAGGTACAAGGAGAGACATCAGAGAACACCTCCATTAATGAGCCTATCAAAACTAGGAACAAAAAATGCAAAAGAAAGCAGCAGCTGGATGACAAGGACTTCAGAGTGGTAATACACACATGGACTGAAAACATGGCCTCCATCTGTCCTACTAAAAAGTGGTGGTCCTGCTGGTGAAGACTGTGCAGGATCCAGAAAACAAGAGCCAGGACCTACTGCAGCTCTGAGTGAGATGGGTAAGGCACCCACCTTCCTATGTGCCTCAGTTTCTCCCTCTGCAAAGCAGGTCAGCAGCCTCTGCCCAGCCTCCAGAGGTGCAGCCAGCACACGCTGTACTGGGGGACCCTGGAGCACTGGGAGTGCTGGGAGCAGTGCTGGGGCAGTGCAGAGGCCAGATGCTGCTGGAGACATGGAGCAAAGCCAGCCCCTAGCCCAACTGGCTATGAGAAGAGAGAAGAACAGAGATCCCCACTTTTGATCCCCTGTATTAATTCTCAGAAATATATCTTCACTCTTGCCCACATGAGCAGCCACACTAAGCCTCTGCTTTCCTGTGGTGCATTTTTACTTTATTCCTGTCCCAAATGTTACCAGCTAGTCTGAGCAGGAAGTAAAATTTTTAAAGGCCTTAAGCATCTCCTCCTTGAACAGCAACAGCCAGGACTGCAAGCCCTGTTGGCTTCCAATGAGCCTTAGGGTACCCAAGTGCTTAAGCATTTTTTTTTAATGGGGCTTAAGTGATTGTGAAAGTATTATCATGTACCTCACATTGATTTGATATAAAGTGAACATTAAATGGGAAGAAAACCTGACAATGAGAAGGTTTGACAAGTGTTTAAAAGGTAGGTCCTAATTAATTTTAAACTTTGTTTTATGTAAGGTTCATTTAAGGAGCACATGAAATTCTTTCATTGTCCTTTTTTTGCTGTGCTGATCCTGGAAGGAATATATAATCAGGAATAAGTTTTAACAGGCCAAGGAAAAAGTACAAGTACCAGTCTATTTTGACTTCAGGAACTGTTCCTCTCACTGAATTTTTTCAAAGCCAAGTAAAAGGGAAAAACCATTACTGTAAAAACACAAAGTGAGAAAATATAAGATTCAAAGTGGGATCCTAGTAACACATATAGAAAAAGTCTCCCCTATAGTTCTGAAGAAAGATTAACACCACTGCTAGGCACACACCTTATACCTATATAAATAGTTTTTCTCCCTACAAGAGCTAATCATCTGACCATTCATTCTCCTGAGTAAAGAAAGGTTAACAAGTCAATCATTTCTACTCCAGCTCTGAATTAACTAGCCCATAGCTGCACTACTCCAACTGTGAGGCTGTACCATAAACAAACAAAATGAGGTGGCTTCAAAGTGTAGGGGGTTTGATGCTTGTTTTTTTTCTCTCCTGAACTTGGAACATACACAGCAAGTTAACAGCAACTTCCAAAACACTGGAGATGGAACCTGTTGAAGGGACATGAATTTCATCAACTGCTTTGCTACGATGCTCCAAGTACACCCTAAGTTATCCAGTCAATGGAGACTGCACCTAAAGATAAAGCCATTAACTGTTCCATGTAATGTGTCCATGCACAGAAAAGCACATGGTTATGGTAGTAGGAAATCTCAAAGAGAGATAAACAGCAATAACTTGCCATGGAAGGCTATCAAAAATGGATTTACAGCCAGTTATGCACCAGTTTAAAGCCTCAGTGCTATACTATAAACACAGAGGGAAATTAATTTCAAATGTATGCTCACATACATCTCAGAAGGACACAAATTCTACATGAAGAATATAACTTATACATGCACATATTATTCAGCATTTCTGACTTTGTTCCTCTTTTTTTCCCTCTCCATCAATAGTTAGGTAATTATCACCTTTATAATGAGATATCCATTCAAAATACACTGTTTGACAAGATCATTAAAAACCAATAGGTAACTACATTGTTTCGAGACTACTTCATATTTAAATCATTGCTTAAGATTACAATTCAACCACCATCTGAATGAACAAAGCCATTCAAATGGGTACAGAACACATTAATTTACATTTACATTAATCATTCTGGCCTGATTTCACACTCCTGTGCAAACAAGAAGTATTTCTGGCCTGTCACAGCATAAGTGCTACCAGGGGATAGCTCAGTGATTCCAGGCAAACCCTTGCCTTATAAACCTACCCTTCCTCAGACAGGAGGCTTTCCTTAAATACAGACACAGAGTACTCATCTGGGATCAAACCTCAGCAGTCCCTGGAATACAGTACTGGGATTGGTAATGTGATAAGGCAAAAAGCCAACAGCATGACTGTATGACCAGGAATTATAAGAACCACTCAGAAATGCTCGGAGTAACTTGATATCAATAGGAAGAGTACAGAGAAAACACTTCCCTACGGTGAGGCTCCATCACATGACCTCTCTTACAGTGGAATTTCAGAAACTACACAATAACCAAAGCACAACATTTTCTGCAGGGCATTCACCACACAATACTGCACATTAAAGTCAAACTTAGTCACATTTGGACTTCGTGTCATTCTAATACTTTCCCTTACTTAGGTCAAGGACATGAATAAAAAAACCTATGTAGAGGGCTGGGGTAGAAGTAGCTTCATTAGTCTTGCACATCTATCCAACACCATTACAAATTGTAATTAAGTTGTCTGCTCCACACAGAAGTGAATATATGCCCTTTCCCAAGGCAAGCTTTGCTCTTACCAAGGTATGGATTTTTTTGGCATCTTGTTTGTTTTAGCTAGTTTTTCAGTTTAAAGCCAATAAGCAGTTTCACCTGAAATGCTCACAGAGCAGCACAAAGGACCAAGGAACTACTGCAGTAAACAGTCTTTCATTCCTACCAGCAGTTCTCTCCATAATCAAGAGGTTGCACAGTTTCACTTTAAAGTTTAAAAATCACTTTGTCGTGCTGAGATGAGACATTAAATTACACATTATAATGCTATGTGGAAAGTAATGCCAAATGGAGCAAAGCATTACAATGTCAACAAGGTCAACAAGATGTTAACCCAGCAGAGAGCAAAGCTCCATGCATGGCTTTAAGCACAAGATCCCAAAGGACAAAATGCTGAGCAAGCTGCTCGAGTAGCCTCTGCCTTGGGCTGGGGGTTGGGCTACAAGGTCTTCAGAGATCCTTCTTGACCTCATCCCTCCTGTGAAGATTTGCTGTTTTGTGTGTTTGTGACAATGTACCAGGCACGGCCTGAAAACTGCATGACGACCTCGAGGCTCCAGTGCTGCATTAACTGTTAGTCCCACCTGAGGCTCCTGGGCAGCCATGGGCCAGCCATGCTCATTCACAAAGCCAGCTCTGGGCTTCATCACTTCCCTTCATCTTTCTCCCCACTCAACCATAGAGCCTGCTCTGGTCAAGCCAAATTCTTCCTTACTTTTCTGTGCTTAGCCAACATCACACTGGTGTAGCAAAGTAGTTTCTGGCAGTCATCAAAATATTGTAACACCACATGCCAGGAATAGTGATGAGAAAACAGTCATTAAAGAACAAAATCTGTGTTTAAAATGGTGCTCTGTTCCTTAGGAATTCAGTCATTCTGCACATCTGCACCTACCTTTACCTTGTCTGCAATGCAGGTAACTACATCCATTTTATTTTCCATAACAAAGTATTGATTTCGTTTGCAAAAAAATTGCTATAGCCACTCTACACTGCTGGCATTTTACCTGAAGAAAAATCTCTTAACAAACATAGTCTATGTCAATTTGTGACCATTTAATTTGTCCCACCACTCACAGCAAACCATTCACTAACTCAACTTACGTGCAGTAAGCTCAAGAGAGACAGAGCCACAAGTGTGTGGTTTCACACCTCGCTGGCTCAGCAGATGCAAACGAGCTCCACACAATAAAACTCTGCTTGGTTTACAGAAATGCCAAATGGGTAATAACATGCAACTCACAACACATCATCTCAGTATATCATAAATTGCCTGGAATCTATCCCCACAGCAGTGAAAGGCCAATTCTAACACCACCCTTCTGCAACCAAGTAGTTTGAATGCGAAAACAATTAAGAGCACAACTTCATTTTAACATTAGCTCATCTGCTATAAAGATACCTGAAATCCAAAACTTTTTGCAGTGACAGTATTATCTGAGGTATAAGTGAGATAATTTAAACATTTATCAAAATATGTTTGTTGTCCCAAACTCCAAAGCAAATGAAACAAGTCAACTGAGGAGAAATCACTGACAAAGCCACTGTGACCAGTCCACTTATGCAACACACCAGATTTTGACAGCATGTTATCTTCCCCAAGATGGGTGAATATTGTCCTAATTTCAAATTACTCAGTTTAGTTTGAAATGATCACTAGTTAATTCCAGGTTGGGAAACAAATCAGGAACTGAAAAGGCAAGTAAACTTGGTTTTCTTCTTCCAGTCTGCAAATAAGAAGTAGGTGTGGAAGGCAGAGACCTCCCAGCTCCAATCCCTTGCCAAGCACAGTCTCAAGTCACACATTTGTTTAGTACAGGTCATGTTACACTGCTTAGTTATAAACACAAAATAAGCTGAGATTTTTTTCCTAAATACTTAGTAGATTTAATACTGTGTAGTAGTTTTAAAAAAGCAAATGAAAATGTTTGCTTTCCATATTACAAACTCCAATTTCCACCCAAAAGCAGCTTGAAAAAGATCACAACTGAAAGACTAATCACGTGAGAGGTAACCCATGATTTTCAAAAAAGCACAAAAATAAAGACTAAGTAAATCTGTGTAAATGTATACAGTTGCTTGAATACATACAGAGTATATCCTTCTCAATATTAAGAGCTACCTTTTTTTCTTCCTGCCAAGACTACATTTATTTGCAAGTGAGTGCCTTAGAGGTTATCAAGGGAAAAGAGTCAATCTTTCTTTAGGAAAAGAAATAAAAGCTACAAATGTTAAGCAAGATTAACATGGGCCATTTCAATCAAGGTCTCAGACTCATCAACTTCAACCAACTCACCCTGTAAAAACATGCATGGCATAAGAAAGGGCTGAATACTGATCTTTTAACCACAGGATAAATATTCAGGTATTGCTAAAACCAATGCATATCATTACCCAGATTCTCCTCATATAACATTCTTAAAAAGCCTGAACAGAAAGACAGGCAGAGTCACACCTACATTTTAAACTGTTCCACCCATGTCAAAACTTGTAAATTTTCCCCTCTCAGGTTCAGAAATTCCCCTAACAGAAATTCATCTATTTGAATAGTTTGCATAAGACTCAAAGGTTGCATTTCACTCAAATTGGCTTGGCCCACCTTATGCCATCTCTAGTATCCTCTGTAATAAGAACACTAAAACTTCACAGGAAAAGAAAATGAACTTTTCCTTTACAGCTACATCTCAGTCAAACATACATCCACACTCCTGTGAGGGTTTGGTTCCTCCTTTATAAACAATTTGTATTGACATAATTTGGGTCAAGGACAGCTTACCATCAACAACAGCCAACATCTCTCTGCAATTACTGGTCAGTAAGTAGCACAAGTATCTTAAAAATATTTATTCCATCACATTAACAAACACTTACTGGACCACAAAATTTTGAAAAAATTGTTTTGCCTACCCAGGCATCCCCACAAAAGCATACCCAAAGGATTAGTGACTGGTTTTCTGCCACCAAGCAAACTTGCCACTTCTCTTTTCCACGTGCCAACTCTGTGCTAAGCAGCAGCTCTGGTATCTGCTGGAAGATCTGGTATCTCTGGTATCACTGCTGGGAGCTTCCTAAAGCAGGCTGCACATCAGAAGTAGGCTTTTTATTTCAATCTCTAGTAAGCCACATTTAACAGACCAAAGTAAGGTTGTTCTGCTTGGTGAGAAAGTTTAGGCATTCACTGCATTTCTTTGGATGTGCAATAAAACATAATTAACCAGTACTTAATGTTTATTATATACCAGACAACAAAACTGAGATCAGATTTTCTGTTTCAATGGTCAGCAAAGCAAAACTTTGTGCAGTGTGTCTGGGACTAACAAGGGCTTGTACAGACATGAAGCTGGCTAAATCAATCTCCATTTCTTTTGTGCCATAAGAGAACATTTTTGCCCGTTGTTTTCTTTTTTAACAACTATATCTTATCTACACAAAACTAAACTAAGCTGAGGATAGGGAGAAGAGATCTTTTTACTTTGAAATGATAACAGCAGTTTAGAGGCTTTGCTCTGTTGATTCTGAGCTATAATGAATGGAGATATTTCCTCACACTCCTGTTGGATAATTCTTCCTTTACCAGCCTGCAGTTACCAGCAGTTAGAGCTGAAGTTCACACTCTTGAGATGGCAGTAAACAAAAGAAAAAAAAAATAAAAAAAAACTTTTGTACTGTTTCTGCTGAGAAAAGAAATTGTAGCCCATGTCCAAATACATTAAAACTCTAATATGCAGGATGACTGAGAAGTTATATGTTGGATAAATGAGGTGTTATGCTAAACAGAATTAAAAAAAAAATAACCATGGAAAGACTTACATGTTTATAGAGAACGACCAAGGCATTGTCAAAGAATTCAGCCACCAAATAGAGCCTAATTTGAATTATAACTCAGTGGAAGGGTAGACTGTGGATTCAACCTATTGTGTTAATGAACAAGTCAGCTGCAGAGCATTCATGCTTTCTCTTAACAGACCTGCACTGACTCTACTGCTGAAACACAGGAGTACCAGCTTGCAGGAAGAGCCATCTAACTATTAAAAGCCACATTTTTAATTTAAATACTGACTTCCACCTCAAAGTAATAAAATAATATTCATCTGAGGGGATCTTTAACAAGTTACATGGCAAAAGTCGAATATTTTTTCCTCTTCTATTTCTCAGCTCAACATGAGCAGGCATCATTGATGTTTCTTTTACATAACTGATATTATACCTTATCCACAGGTGATGCATCTCATCTATGTGACAGCTTTCCAAGTGAACTGAAACATGGGAAATAAGGATAAACAACTATCTTTATTTATTTTAAAAGTACAATATCTAAATCAACATTTCTCTAGCACATAGTGCTGCCCAGCATAACACTCTGGGTTTGATCTAGTACTTCCATTCCACCTTTTGAATCTCATTTAGCTTCTAAGCACTCCTGCCAGTTTCTGACTTGGCATCAGCCCCAGCCTGATGGGGCCACACAGTAGGTTGAAGACTGACTGCATGACAGAACTGCCAGGCAAAGAAAGAGAGAATCAGGCAGTGGCCCACTGGTAAGTCACGTGCCAGGAGCAGAAAATAAAGGGAAAAATAACATTTGCAGATAAACAGTAAGAGACCATGGAGAAGGAAACCTGTTCTTTCCAAGGTTTAACATGTTAAAACACTGCAGAATGCTCTCATAGCCCAGCAGCAGCTGAAACACCCAGCAGCCTTGAACACAAACTGATGACATCCACAATTAACTTCCTCAGCCCAAACAAGTAAATTCTATTCTCTCCACTTACTCAGTTAGCTGACTCTCACTAGCACTGCTCATCCTGAACATCCACCAGCAAAGTTCAGCACCATAAATGCCCATGGGTGACACAGACAGGGCAGCAAAGTGCTCAGGGGAAGGGCAGGCAGGCAGCTTTAGCCAGGAGCCTTCCCATCACTCCAGCCTCCTGTGGTGTCTGGACATCAGCACTCAGTCTTTGTGTAACAGATGGCCACCAAATCAGACTGGAAAAGAAATCCCAAACCTCAGATATCACACACATATACACACCTAGAAAACAAAATAAAATATTCAAGGCATTTGGGAGTCTTTGCCACAACAAAAGAAAACATGAGCAACATGTTTTAGGTGAGTAATATGATCTTATAACTGGCAAAAGCCTTTACTCAGTGGTCTTCCCAGGATGCACAGGATGGTAGAAGCTGTGAGACACAAAAAAAGGTTTTAACAATAGGAGTAACTTGCCTTTGCCAGATAATCATCCAGTGTTGCAGGCTGATCTGTTTCTCATATAAGGGCATAAACAACATGTGTTTGTCTGAGTTCACACTAAAGGAAACAGACTGCTGATCTCAATGTCCTCAAATAATGCATGGATACATTTTAAGCACTTGTTTGTCCTACTATGTTCTGAAGTCCAAAATAGACCTTTTATTGCACTATCTCAAATTTTAGGACACCTATACAGTAAACAAGTGATATGGGAGTAAGAAACACTTACATTAATAGCAACAGCACACTGTTTATAAGTAGAGGTGTCAATTATTACCAAGCAAAATGAACAGTTTACCAAAACTACCACCACAAACTTAAATATAACAAACCTAGTTTTGCTTTTTGCTCAAACCCCAAAGAAAATCCAACTTATTCTGTACATTTTATCACAGATCTCTATCATTTTATTCACTTCTTGCTACATTTTTATTGGAATGAATATTTTTGAGGACCTCTCCACACCAAGAATACCTTCTGCCTTCAAGCATCCCATAGTAGTGGCTGCATGACAAGCAGAATCAAACCCAAAGGAGAGCCCAGCCTGGCTACTCCATCCCATCCAGCTTCTCTGGGAAGCATCTCAGCACATGGACAGCTGTCTGCATGTAGTGCCAAACCTGTAAGCTTGCACAGTCTGTAATTCTGTGTCAAATCACCAATATAAATAAACTGGAGCATCTTGAAAAAGAACCCAGAGTGGCAGATGCTTTTGGAATGGCTGCCTTAAACATTTCAGGCGACCAAGGTCTCATCCTTTACACATGTAGAGCTTTTTCCTTCTCTTCAGCATTCAGAAATGATGGCCATCTCAAACCACAGAGCAGCAAAGATTACTCAGAGATTTTAAAATTCGTGATGCTAAATACATGACCTACAATTACTTTAACCATTCTGCCCTGTGAACAAACTAACTGGTCAACTTTATTCGAGTTATCATTTAATAGCTTTATAATTTTAATAATACCTTTTTCCCTTAACTACTTCATTTCACTGCTTATCATCAAATCTTTATATTAGGTACTGGAATAGACAGGAAAGATTACTTGTTAGCATTGACTCCAGATGTTCAGGGGTCTACTAAAGCATTACCCAGATATCAGGCTAATTACATTACACAGACCCAGCACTTGGAAGAACCCTGACCCCACTTTATTCTCCTGGACTCCATCTATTTTTATACACTCTCAAAACACAAGGGTAGGCTCACCTTCCTTTTATCTACTGCATGTATTGGTGGCTCAATGCATGCATTATCCCAAACTGCTCTCCATTCAGATTTAGTTCCTGTGCACTAAAAGGAGCCACAGAACATGATAGGTTGGAAGGGACCCACAAGGGTCACTGAGACCAACTCCTGTCCCAGCACAGCAGCATCCCCAAGAGTCACACCCTGTGCCCAAATATTGGCCAAATGCTCCTTGAGCTCTGGCACCCTTGGTGCTGTGACCACTGCCCTGGGGAGCCTGTTCAGTGCCCAGCCACCCTCTGGGGGTGGTTTGTAACATCCAACCAAACCCTGCCCTGCCACAACCTCAGGCCATTCCCTCAGCTCCTATCGCTGCTCACACAGAGCAGAGATCAGTGCCTGCCCCTCCTCTTCCCCTCAGGAGGGAGGTGCAGACTGCAATGAGTCTCCCCTCAGTCTCCTCTTNTCCTGGTCAGATGCAGTTATAAAATATTTTGCAATTAGGGAAAAAAAATCAAGGCAGGAATGTAGCAAAACAGTATTTTGTAACCTCCCTCAAGCAGGTTACTTGTGGGACCTCTCCCACATGAGACAGTTTAACTCTAACCAAGGTAGCAGAGACACTTAGTTTTGGTGTGAGGGAAGCTGCTGATTTTGCAGCACACAGGGAGATGCAGGCCAGTTTTCAGATGAGCACAGTTCTCTGCCCCAGAGAACCAGTATTTACAGAGGCACATACAAAACAAAAATAATGCAGTGGTGAAGCCACACACACTTGTTATATTTACATGCATAAATCTACTGCACAGCTTCTGAATAGGTGAGAATCCTTGGCACAAGGAACATTCAAGTCAGACAGAGTCACAATGTGCTGAGCTGGAAGGGACTCCCAAGGACTCTGGAGTCCAGCTCCCAGGTGGATGGCACCAAGACTGAATCCCCAACCCTGCACCTATCAGCACCATGCTCTAACCAACACAATTAAACAATTAAACACCAGCACAGTGATGGCAGCAACAGCAAACACATTGGACAAATGCAAACCTTCAGCATGCAGCTGAAAAGGACATGGATCACTCCTCCACTGGGGCAGAGCCTGCTGAAATCAGTAGGCCTGTGCTGACAAAAGCAGAACACCAAGAGCACAGTGCTCAGTGTAACTTCTTAGCACTTCCACCGTTATTTATTCCCAGATGACCTCTCTTAATGCAACTTTGCATAGAATACCTCCTGCCTAACCTAAAGTGATGATTAATAGTACTTTTCTTTCAGCTCACTTCAGCTCACTGTCTTATTCACTACTGGTCTCACCTCTTCACCATGTTAGCTGCTGTCTTGCTTCTGGCCATCAGAATAGTTTCAAAACTGCTGTTCTCTGTACAAGAAAATATTTCTATTGTAACAGAAGCTAAATTAAAACACTTGTGTCATGAACAAGGGCAAGAGTGTGAGAGAGTGGCAAAAGGCCAAATAAAAAGGGAGATTTGTTACTTTTCCTTCCCAAGAGGATTAAGAAAAATGCACAAGACTTAAAAAAAAAAACTGTTCCAGCCCTTTTCCCTGATGCATGACAACATGAAAGAGACCCCCCAAATCACTTCTCACAGGAGGCTGTGTAAAAGCCCTAGTTTCTTGTATGATTAATGTAAGGATCCTGATGATGTCATTGTCACCCCTTTGGATCACATCTGTTCTACAAATCATTATTTCGTACTGGCAGCCTTGCAGCACCAGTAAAACTCTATTTAAGGTCTCACTGGGAGGAATGTAGGTGATGTAGTAACTGGTATCTTTGCTATCTCATCAGAAAAGATTAGCAGGGATGGGACCACCTTCCTCTTTCATTCCCCTAAGGGCTTCTCTGCAGATGGGGTATGTGGGAGAGATTTGTCTTGCATCCCTATAAAAAGTTTCTGTCTTCTGGGCACATTCACTTTTTAAAGGAGGAAGAAGTGAAAAAGTGGGGTCATAAATTTATAGAGGCACATCTCCCAGAGACCCTCATCTTTCTTACACACAGGATGTTCATCAGAGAAGACCTGTGGGGCAGGGACCTTGTTTGCTGCAGGGCATGCAAAAGCACGCAGGAGAAAGCCTTTGGGTGCTGTCAGCTGTCTCCAGAATGACACAAACAAGCTTCCCCTGCACCTCTACTGCCTGCAAAAAACAATGAACAAAAGGGAAATAAAGAAGAGTTTCCCATGCCAATAAACCTTTCCACAAACATCTGTTGTTCCTGATCAGTGAGATTCCATGGAAGGCAAGGAAAGATTGATACTCAGGGTGTATATGTTAAAAGACAGACACCACAGCAACCACAGACAATACAAAACTGTCAGGTGCTGCACCCAAATGCAGGACAAGGTGTCACACCCCAAAGGGGTTATCTTACTGCCCTGACCCTTTCACAGCTCTCTAACATTGAAAATGTGAAATGCAATAGGAAACAAAAAGACAACACGACCCTCCCTGAAGTTTAAAAAGTAAAAATAAAATAATAATAACAACAACAACAGTAACAATCCCAAACAAACAGAAAAAGCCCCATGAAACTCCAGTCTATGCATTAAGAGTGACAGATTTAACACTTCATTTTTGACAGTAACAGTGACATTTTAAGCATGGGAGAGGAAGCAACAAGACCTTCAAAAAATCAGCAGCAACTTTCAATTACAATGAAACAACACATTAAAAATAGAAGTTTAAGACTGAGGACCTTTTAATGCCCTGTGGAGTATTCAGGGACAGCAGTAAACAAGGTGCTGATATACTTTACACTGCAAACAGTATCACTGGCAAGCCAAATGGGACAAGCCCCAAATCAGAGTGAAATTTCAAGGCATGAAGTTTAAGATAAAGGGCTGTAATCAAATTACACCACAAATGGGTCCATTCATCTGTAAGCATTTTAACAGAGAGCATTGAATTACAGTTTGAAATAAAACAAAATTATTTGCTTTCATTTCTTAAATATCTATTTATTATTTTTCTACTGCCAAAGAAGATTTCCCACCTTAATACAACAATGAATGTGGGGAGAAAACTGAAATACTAATTATCAGGCAGGAAAAACAAGAAGAGTTTGAATTGTGTTATTTACATTCCCATTCCTCTTTCTGAATAGCGTGAAGTCAACAAACTAAGTGAAGACAGAAGAATCTGCGATTGCAATTCAAGTTGTTTTGTGCAAAAGGCCTAGCACCTTACATACATCCAATAAACTGGGCACAGTATTCTTTTCTCCCCCGAAATAAAAAAAAAAATTAAAAATAATTCTCACAGTGCCTTCAACTACGTTTTTCTTTTTTCTCTTTCCCGAAAGCTATCACAATCCAAATTACTTAATACCGCAATTTTTAAGTGCAAGGCATGCCCCTCGTCCTCCTCCAATTTGGCAGCACTGGAAAAGCACCTTTTAAACAAACCCGCGTCTGGAGGACTCGCTGTTTTTGTAAGTGCTGCAAGGAACAACAATCCGGAGGAAAAAAAGAAAAAAAAAAACCAAAAACCCCCAAGAAAACCCAGAGAGAGCGGGAAAGCAGAGCCCCCCCAGCAGTGCTGCTGCTGCTGTCGCCTTTGTTGTCCGGCGGCCGCCCCGAGCCCGCGGCCGGCCCGGCCGGGCCCCCGGCCCCCACCTGTTCCCATTCATCCGCCGGGCGCAGCGCCGGCCCGGGCGGGCAGCGGGCGGCCGGAGGCGCTCGCGGGGCTGCCCTAAAGCTTCAGGGGACACCCTGAAC